>VZRI01013313.1:950-19447 GCA_013397515.1 Upupa epops
GGCTAGAGAGCTGGGCAGAGAGAAATTTAATGAGGTACAACAAGGGTCAGTGTAGAGTCTCACATCTGGGCAAGAACAACCCCAGGTACCAGTATAGGTTGGAGACCAACCTGTTGGAGAGCAATGTAGGAGAAAGGGACCTGGGGTCCTAGTGGACAGCAGGGTGACTATGAACATTCTGGGGTGCATCAGAAAAGGAGTGGTTAGCAGATCAAGAGGGGTTCTTCTCCCCCTCTACTCTGCACTAGTGAGACCACATCTGGAGTATTGTGTCCAGTTCTGGGCATCTCAGTTCAAGAAAAACACAATGCTGCTGGAGGGTGTCCAGCATAGAGCAATGAAGATGATGAAGAAAATAGAACATCTTCCTTACGAGAAAAGGCTGAGGGCGCTGGGTCTCTTTAGCTTGCAGAAGAGGAGGCTGAGGGTTGACCTCATTCAACCTTATATATAAGTTAGGCTCTTTCTCAAGGTCATGTGGTGATAGGACAAGGGGCAATGGGTACAAACTGGAACATAGGAGGTTCTATATAAATATCACAAGGAACTTCTTCACAGTGAGGATAACAGAGCATTGGAACAGGCTGTCCAATGGGGGCTGTGGAGTCTCCTTCTCTGGAGACATTTAAGACCTGCCTGCATGTGTTCCTGTGCAACTTGGTCTAGGTGATCCTGCTGTGGCAGGGGGTTTGGACTAGATGATCTTTTGAGGTGCCTACCAATCCCTAATACTAGGATTGTAGAGAAGCAGAAAATGTTAACACAACATATTCATTTAAATCAGACCATATGAAGAATAAATTATTCAGAATCCCATATGAAAACTGCTGTTTCCTTTAATTACCATCCTGATAGCATTCATCATAGTTTTTGTGAACCAGACTAGACTGATTGTGTATAGTCCCTCTCCATCAACTTTGCTTGTGTGCTTGAGGTACTAGCAGGTACAAGAGAGAAGAACGGAACCTGGGATTTTCCAACAGAAAGAGCAGAGTAGGATCTCCTTGCTAAAGGTAACACACAAACTACAGATTCTTATCTAGTCTACCACAAACTAATAGCTGCAAGACATTTCTACAGCAACCCATGGAATCAGGATACCACACCATGGAGCATCCCATAAAATCACAGATTTATTGAGGTTGGAAGAGATCTCCAAGATCATCAACACTATCAACCCAATGCTATCATGCCCACTAAACCACGTTTCCAAGTCCCACATCTACATGTTTTTGGACCACTTCCAAGGATGGTTACTCCACCACTTCCCTGGGCATTTTTTCTCTTCCTGTTTACAGTTATCCTAACACCCCGAGTGCACATTTGCTGTTTCCATTCTGTCACCAGGCTCATAATTTATATGGCGCTATTTTATCTGAGGATAAAAGGGGAAAAAAGAGAGAAGACAAGGGGGAAAAGAGAGGGAAGAAAAAATAAATGTGATCAATTGTATCTCAGTTATATTTAGTTGAGGATAAAGGGAAAGATCTAGGCTTCCTGTGAGGGATGAATTAGTAGCATACATTGTTTCTAGAAAAGGAAATTAGTTATTCTCTTACAGAAAAAGGTACTTTCAGAACCAGTCACCAAGACTTTTGTCAAAGCTTGGTATGTGTGGTTTCCATTTTAGGCTTGTGTGGCAAAGCAGAGCTTCCTAAACTTGCATTAGTTGAATACAATCTTCACTGTAGCTGCATCTGGTGACAGCTGGGTACAACTCAGCATTAGGATCCACAAAAAGGGGTGCCACCAGTTGTGAATCTTACAGGGAAGGAATTCACATGATTTAGCATGATTTTCTCTACTTTCAAGTAGTTTCCGAACCCCTCAGCATAGCTTTTGAAATGGAATGAAATATATATAATTTTTTAAAGCTATTAAAAAAAAAAAGCAGACCAACTTTTAAATGCTTCTATTTTACCATGTTTTACAGAATCTGGGCTAAAAGTGGGTGGGAAAGGACCTCAGCATCTCTATTTCAGCTTCCTACTCAAACGGAAAAGAGTTAATCTCACAGATAATTTAGGAAGTCCAGAACCTTCATCCAGCCGAGGGCTGAATACCGCCAAGGACGGAGATCCCAACACCTGTATGGGTCCTGTCCCTGAGTTGCAACATTCTCAAAAGGAACGATTTCTTCCTCTCTGCCACTGCAGTGCTGATTAGTGGAAAACTACTGCTAATTGCCCCCTTTTGTGGAGATTGTGGAGGGGGAGGAGAGGGGAAGATTGCACGCAGGGTTTTTTTCTCATTTAAGCTTAACTCCAGTATAGGCTTTTTTCCAAGAAACTAGATTACCTACACTAAAGAACACTGGCCCAATATCCTAGATGATATCAACAATACAGAAGAGAATCACTTGGTGATGAACTGCATTCTTGCACTCTTTCCAAAACCCATGCCCTTTCACGAGATTCAATTACAGAACATTCAACTCATCAATTTACCCTAGGTAGCAATTTGAGGGTTTATCAGTATTCCTAAATCTCCCATTTTCTACTAAGTAACACTTCTCAAATTCTGCAGTTCTGTTAGGCCTACTCAAATACCAAGTTTTTGGTAGCTTTAGCATCCTAAGACAAGGGAAAATGAAAACCACAGAAAAGGTCTCCCTAATCAAACATATAATTGAGGGTTTGGGTGTTTTTTCTGTGAAAAAAATATTCACCAAACCATGAAAAAAAAACCCAAAAAATACCACAGCAACAAAAAAACCCCAACTCTCTAAGTCTATGGAGTGTAATGTTTCAGATACACATTCCTTGGCACTACAGATCCTATAGACAGATCATCATTTTGCAGAGTATGCAGGTGCTAAAACCTTTTGTTACATTAATTCATTCTTCCTCCCTTAATCTTCACTGTGCTAAGGCTGGGTGAGCAGTTAAGTGTTGAGGAATGTTGGTTTTTATAGATGATTTATGCGCACTCAGTCCATGATGTAGGCATAAACATGAAACAAACAGTTTTGCTGAATTCCATAACTTTAAAATGACCTGATTTAATTATTGTATCAATTATGTGAGATGTTATATTATGATTTGTGTCAAGGTAAAACAAATATCCCCCATTGTCATTGTGGAAAACTATTGAATGAACAAAATAAACAGTGAAACTCAGCAGGACAACCGGTAAACAGGATAGGTAGGGGGAGACTGAGCAATCTAAGACCTGCAAAGTGTTGTTAAATGTATGGGGAGCTGATCACATTGTCTCCGCCTTATCTTTGGATCAGGGTCTCACCAAGAAGCGCAGACATGAACAGAGGAAACTGATACGAGGGGGTCCTTTGAAGTGATAATAGGTACAAAATAAGGTATAAACTGTTGCTGCCTTAAACTATAAGTGTGTGAGTTGGTGGAGTGACTAACTCACCATACACCCAGCCTTGCTTTCTCGCACCTTATTTCCACAACCAATAAATCTTTCGTATTTCATCAGAGATTTGGGTGTCTGTTGGATCATTTCTAACAATTATGATAAAACAAAGGCTTAAACTTGTGGAGATGTTTTTTTATATAGACAATCTCTTCAGTTCTCAAGCATTTATTCACAGTACCAACATGCAGATCATGTTTGTAACCCAGCATCCCCTCACATTCATCCTGGCAAATGCTCACATATTTTATCCAACAGAAAGTTTTTAGCGGATACACATGACATCCCAGAAGTCACATCTTTTCTCCACCATCATCACACAGGTCTGTAATATAGGAGACAACCAGTACACTCCTTATTAAGGACAAGACAGAATTACAGGCTGGTTGAGGGCGGAAGGGACCTTAGCAGGCTAATCAAAGCAGGTTACCCAGGACCATGTCCCAAAGGCTTTTGAATACTTCCAATGATGGAGACTCCACAACCTCCCTGGGCAATCTGTGCCAATGCTCAGTAATTCTCAAAGGAAAAGAAGTCAGTAAGATAGAAGTTTTCTTATGCTTACACAGAACCTTATCTTTTCCTCTCACTGGGCACCACTGAAAAGAGCCTGACTCAATCTTCACACCTTCCCTTCAGATATTAACGTACATTAATGAGATTGCTCCCTTCTGGAGTACTCTATTCTCCAGGACAGACAGTCTCAGCTCTCTCAGCCATTCCTCATACAACAGTTGCTCCAGACCCTTAGTTACTTTAGTGTCCCTTGACTGGACTGTCTCCAACAACTTGTGGAGTCCTACAAAGTTAGACTAAAGTCAGGCTTATAGTGAAGTGTCTTCATTTCTACCTACTACATGTCTGATCTCAACCCTGTGAATTTAGTATCATGCAGTGTAAATGGCTTTAACCACAGGTATATTGCACCAATCCCTACATAACTATTGGTCAGAAATTAGAGCTAATAACTCTAAAATACATCCCCAAAACACAAAGGAAACAGCTATGTAGCTCAGATGATGAAGACCTCATTCAGCTTTAAAACTTCCCTGCTTGGGTTCTGCTCTCTAAAAAGAAAGTGCAAAACGTTGAGGAACAACAGCACACAACTTTGAAGTTTTGTAGACCAATCATGCAAAGATGTTTGACTTTATGAAGGAAGCTTTTGCAGAGTAAAAAATAAACGAAAAGCCACTACATAAGGTGTCAAGACCCATCAGCCTAGGACAAGCTCAGGATGAGACAGAAGAAATAATACATCAAAATATAAAATATATTACTTTGGAGATGAAAGAATCCAAAGGACAAACATTTGTTTGATTTCCTTAAAGAGATTGCTCAAAGGCTAGAGACTAGAAACCTCTTCTTTATTTCTTAATGTTCCTTCTCCAATATTTCCACCTGCCATACTTACAAAATCTAGCTTTATTCTTCAAATATCTCTGATAGGATCAAATGTTTGAGCTGCTGCCCCGCCCTTTTCTTTACCTTAAAAATCTCAACTGAATATCTTAATTCCCTCATGCCTGCTTACCTCCCTGTTCAGTTCCAGCAGTGGATCTTGTAGCTGTTCTTTTCATTAACAGTAATTTGAAACAGTCCTCAGCAAGTCACACTCTTTGCAAACTCCATTTAGTTACACTGAAACAAGCTCATTGTAATCCCCAAAATACATAGCCTTAGTACAGTTATATTGGGCCACACTAGAAGTCCAGCAGTCTCTCTCCAACATAAAATGTAAAGGATGCTCAGATCAATAGTACAAAAACGTGGCACATGTGGAACCATCTTCCCCTTCAGACACCATACTATCTTATGACAATTACATGTGTATTTTTCTCCATTTTCCATATATTTGGTGTGATGTTGACTATGTGACAAATTACTCTGAGGGAAGAGTATTTTCTGTCACCAAAGCAGAATTAAAATATTGGGAGTTCTCTATTCTAAAATCTGATCTCCACTACAGATTTCTACAATAACTGACAAATAAAAGCATAGGATTGAGGAGGGGTTGCTTTGGTTTAGGCTGTTTGTTAAGATAAATCTGCCATGTCTGAAGGAGAATAATCTGATTGGAAAACAGCAACTTCAGTGCCAGTAACTGAGAATGGTAAAACCCAGTCCATATGACCACAGGGCCACTAACCTGCCTGTGTAGACAAAAATTTGGCAGAAGGAATAAACTGAAAATGAAGATACACTGAAAAGGAACAAAAACTATAATAGGTTTATCAAAGATAACTATTTGCTAGACTTTGTTGAAGGGAAGTGAAGACCAAATACAAACTGAAATTCATCTATTCCGATTTCAGTTAAATATTCAATGCAGTACTATACTGATAAGTTTAATAGTGGCATAAATAGTTGGGCTATTCTAAAAACAGTTGTAGAAGACAGCCACATGGCCACATTCGCTGCAGGAGCACCTTGATGCCTACCACAAAAATAGATGACATCTACTAATTCAAAGTGCAGACTTCCATATCAATGGGAGTCACTAGTTGATTTTTAACAACTAGTTTCAGTTATTCAAAAGCTGTGCATCTAGTTTCATCACTGTTTGTAGACTATGCCTAAACTCTTGTGCCTAAGATGAACAGAATAAGTTGCTCTCAGCAAGTGGCTGTGACTTTTTAATATCTGAGATTCACATATGAAGAATTTATAAGGATTAAGTTAAGCACAAGGACCACCATCTTGGGAACCAACCTTCCCCCATACACCTACACCTCAAAGATGTTCTGAAGTATTACCTACTTGACAGATCTATCAACATATTACTGCTATGGAGATGGTAACTGCCATCTCAAGAAGTATCAGGTGACATTATTTCCCTATTTTCCATACTTTCCTGGATAGGAAAGCTTTCCTATGACTGAAATTTTACATTATAAATTTTGCATTATACATTTTATGTATAAATTTATTTTAATAAAAATTTTATATAGAAATTGTATATATATGTCTGAAATACTATTATCTCATTCTGGTCACGTTTGCCAGAAATATATATCCACAAGGGAACAGAAAAGTGATATTAGCATGATCAAACAAGTGCCGAGGTGACCATAGGAAAAAAGACTAAAAGAGATTGTCTTGCTTAGCTTAGTCAAGCAAAACCTAAGAAAAGTGGTGATTACTTTCTAAAGTATGAAGACATCAAACCCCAAAGAGAGAAAATAACTACTTATACTAAAAGGACATTGCTGGTATAGGTACAGATGCCTCATAACAACTCATAACAAATAACGTGGCAGGATGTCAGAGGAGGGTTTGAAGCCCTAGAGAAATAACCCTCAAGTAAAAGTAACAGACACAACCTAGTTAATTCTGCAACTGAGTATCTTTACAATTAAAATGTAAATCTTTGAATTTGAAGATTTAAGATTGAATGATGGTAGACATAGGAAAGGACAAAACCTGATTCAAATAGTGATTTTTTTGTTCTGTGCTTTCATACAAGAATTACTACTCATAACTACCCTATCCTCAGCCCAAGTCACCATCTAATTTCACTCTTGTCTTTTCCTTATGCCTCTCCAAATAATCACATTACTCTACCCATCCCCTCAAGCCCTTTATTTCAAGCTACTTCTTCTGTCATTCCCACACTGATTCTAAAAATAATACACCAAATCAGACATCAAACAAGGTTTCAGCCTTTATTTGTAGTCTTTCCTATAGATGGTGTTCTTTTGTGGACCACATGCTTCTTTAAAAAAAGGAGTGGTCAGAAAAAGGAAAACCTACAGCAGCTTGCCTGATGAATTTTCATCTCTTTCCAGGGTTTTTTTGGCCTGACTCCAGGAGTAACTTTTGTAGCGAAGAAATCTGCCTACACAACTGAATTCTTACAACACAAGTGTAAGACTGCTGTTTCTAGGCAGTCTGTTAGCAGCACAGACATAAAAAACTAGGGAAGATGCTTTATCCTTACATTTAGCTACATTATGGGGCATGGCCATATCAGAACAATCTGCAGGGATGGCTTACTCACATGGCTGGTCTTTCCTTGTGTGAGTAAGCTACTGATGCTTAGCCTGCAGCAGTTCAGCTTAGATTGCATGCCAGTGTCTCAATATAAGTGCATCCATTTTTGTCACTGGAAATGCATGTCATGTTGCACAAAATTATTCCACTTGTATTACAGTTCAGCAAGATACATTTTCCATTGCTAGTTTTGTGCCTATTTTTAGATGTAAACTAAATATTGAATGTCAAGTCACAAAGAGGTCACTACACTCTGAATGTAGAAATGTTTTACAGGTCTTTTGCATAGCACAAAGGATAAGACAAGCACACAAATGAACTGTATCCATAGGCACACCATGATCCCAGAATTACTCAGTGAGATACTGCTTACTTTAGTAATCCTGCTAGTGCCTATGTCTCGAGAAGAGCACAGTAGCATGATATGCTTTTCACTTGGCTGTCACTTATGCTACACTGCAAAAAACCACAAGGACAGAGATACATTTACAGTTTTCAATATTGCTACTACAGTCAAATATAGTTCTATTTTTAGCTCTAACCTAAACAGAAGTTGCAAAAGCACAAAAAGTTCTCCTGCATCTGCACAGGTAAAAAATCATTCAAGCCTGCCATTTAATACAGTAACAAGAAAAGACCAAGAATAAAAAAGTTAATTTTTGAAAATAAATTTAATTTCTGGAATTTCAATTAACTTTTGGTATATGTAGACTTTTTTCCCCCAATCTTCCACTTTCTGAAAACTAGTCTCCCCCTCAACAAAAAAACTTCATACATGTTTAAGTTCTGCAAACAATTTTGGATTACTTCTAAGTTCCTTGAATTAGAACTAAGGAGTTGCTCACAGTAACTTTTAAATATTTAATACTTTATTTTTATTACAAGCATATTCTTGGGGAACAATACAATCATCCCTTCTCAGAAGTAAAAAAGGTCACTTATGTTAACATTTTTAACTGCACATGAGTCAGTCTGAAAGCTCCTAAAGACATTAAATTATCAACATCAAATCAACATCAAACTGTAAATTATTTTTAAGTGAAATTTCTATTGGTAAACAGTGAAAAATCAGAATCTTTTAATTTTAATATAAAATTAGTAAAAATATTACTACTAATCAAGTTACTCCGATCTTTCTGTACAGAAAACATATTTAAGTCCATAGGGATTTGGACTTAGGAATGGTTTTCAAGAATGACGGTTCTCTTTCCCATCTCTAACATAATTCTACTTCAGTTTACATCTTGATGAATGTAATACTGCAGATTCTGTCCACTTCTGATTATTTGAATATCAGTAAAATTATAGTAACTCACAGATTTTGCAAGATGCATATAAATTTTATATATACAACTATAGTGTGTATTTAGAGTTGATTCCCCAACCCACCAAAATCATCATCATCAAATTAATAACAACCAGTATCATTTTGGTTGTAAGGGTAGACCTGTTTTCACAGTCTCTGCTTCCTCACTCAATTAATGTATGGCTTTTGAACATTCCAAGTAGGTAACATCTATAGTTACCAATTTCAGCATATTAGGAACCAAGAAAATTAATTTGTCAAATCAATATCTGGGATTTATTTTTACCCACTATCAAGACCTACTAAAAAGGTATCTCATATTCAAGTTTAAAAATTCACCTGAATAACTGTAATGCAGAGAGAGGGATTTTGTTGCTCACTAGAGAGATCAGTGATCCTTCTGCATTTTTGTTATCATTCAGTCCATTAATGCATTGGTAACCTGAATTTTAAGGTCTTGTTCAATGGGAACATGGAAATTACTTGTACTAGGTTTTTTTGTTACATCACCTTTGCTATGGAAGTTTTGCAATGATGAACTACCCTTCAGACAAAAATACACTATCAAGGTTCTTGCAGACAACTCCTGAGTTAGAAGATTGTCAAAAAGCTTTTCAGGTTCCCATTACAGAGATTTTAACTTGGGCTTTTTTTCCCCACATCCTCAGAATAACTAATGCTATTCCCAAATTACACTAATATACTAGACACAAATTCCTGTTTATATACTGCCAACTGTGATTTTCCTGGACTCTACAGTTTTTACCAAAAGACACCGCAGCTTCTGGTTTTGCAAGAGTTATTCCAAACACCCCGCTTTGCATAGTGAGAGACCTTGAGATGTGCAACCCTTTGCCACTACTGAGAACAGAATTAAAAGCTGACTATTACTTTGATTTAATAGTAGGTAAACCATTATAATAAAACAAATAAATATTTGAGAAAATGTCTTTCTTTGCTAGTAGAATTTGTGTAGAAAAGAGAGGGAAGAAAATTGCATAACCCACAAACCTATTTCACCTTGCCTAAAGATAAAAGAGGATGCTTGATAAATTAATAGCACAATTAAGAACAAGTGAGGAATCACAGAATGGTTTAGGCTCAAAGGGACATAGAAGCATCTTTTCTACAACAAGGAAAAACTTCTAAATCACTACTTGGGCATTCAAGAGATAACAAGTGAGATGATATATATAGCCAAGTACGTATTTTACTATGCAAAGAAGATGCTGAAGCTCCCCTTACATCAAGGTTCAAAAGGAGTCTGACCATTTACAGGTATTTAAATGTGCAATAATGATTTGAAAAGCAAAATAAATGGAAAGGTTAACAATTGAAGACAACCTCTAGTTACTTTAAATTATGATTCAAAACAACTGTGGGAAACAAATTATATCTTGTCTGCCTAACATGGGTTCCTACATTCACCTTTAAAACATCTGAAATAGCTCCTACCACAGAATATTGGCCTGGACAAAGTCAATGGTGGTGAGGTACCATTACATACTCTAAGGAAATCTGAAAGACTAACGGAAAACATCTCAAGACTTTACAAAAGAATTATTCACAGCACCCATTAAAAATGCAACTAGTGCTATTTTGCTTATAAGAAAACTGAATCTTGAACAAGTAATACAGTAATATCTAGATGAGACTTGTACACATATCCCACCATGCAGACCTACACTGGGAACAAAGAAAGACACCCACCATGTTACTGAGAAAAAAACCCCAAGCTGGTCAGAGGCTCAGAAGATAATGATTTTAGATTCAGAAAACATACAGGTTGCTTGGAAAGAGAGACAATCATTTCATTTTCTAAATAGGTGCTAAATTCCTGCTGTATCACAATATACTTAGGGCACTGTAAACCAGTACTTGGCTCTGGAAACTACTCACAAACACACCTCATAAAAAAAAAATTCAGGCATGGAGGTCTTTTCAAAAATAATGAAGAAAAATAAAAATACAAGTTCCAGACAGTGTGGATTAGAACCACTCATGGATTCATGCCTCTACTTAGCAATCTGAAGATAACAGCTCATCTTGCAAGGTTCTTTACATGTTCTTTCCCTTCAGTTATATATGAAGATCCTAAATGCTTGCAGAGAAAAAAAATCTCTCCTTTGTCATCTCATGGCCATAATTCACTCAAAGATAAGTTTCCTCCAGGAAATGACACCTGGTCTCCTGCAAATACTCTTAGTAGCTTCCTTTGGCACTGACAGCAATCCAGTGTAGACACAGTGCCATCCATGTGTCTAGGATTAAACAGAAGTGAAGTATGTACTTACCACAAGGACAGCACTCAATCGATCACTTTGGACCTGCTGCACTTGGATGCAGGGTCCTGGCACTTGTAACCTTGATCCACTAGGAATGTTTTCTGCATCGCCATTTTGGCTGCTGTTGTTTCCAGACCCAAGACCTACAGATGCCCTGTACAAGTAGGTATGAGTCAGTTTACCTATACCGGTGATCTCCAGCACGTCAGGTGGGAGGTGTGAGGTGGGAAACATGTGCACACTATAGCAATACTTTTTATACTCCTTAGCCGGGCAGCAGCAGCCACTGCAGCAGCAAGTCTGGCAATGGCACAGCCGCAAGATGGCAAGTAAAATTAGCAACATTGTAAAAATGAAGGAGACGCAGGCAAGGGAAACAATCAAGTAGATGTTTGTGGCATTGAGCAGTGGTGGTGGTTCCCCACTATCATCAAAGTCAGGCAGGACCTGGGGCAAAGTGTCAGCCAGCAGAATGCCCACTGTCACAGTGGATGAGAGGGGTGGATCCCCATGGTCCTGCACCACCACAACCACCTTGTGCTTGAGGAAACTGGTGGAGCGCATGGAGCGTGTGGTGCGCAGCTCACCAGTGTGTGGTGATAAGCGGAACAGGGTGGAATCAGAGGCATGGGCAAGGTGATAGGAAAGCCAGGCATTCTCTGCATTATCCTCATCATCTGCCACAACTTTAGTCACCAGATAGTCCTCATCAGCCAGGCGGGGCACAACTTCCACAGCTACTGAGCCATTCTGGGAGGTGGGGTACAGGATGGCTGGGGCATTGTCATTCTGATCCGAGATGTAAACATTCACAGTTATAGCAGCACTCAAGGCTGGTGACCCATTATCCTTGGCTTCCACTTGGAAATAGAAGCTCCTAAGTTGCTCAAAGTCAAAGGCACATTTTGCATAGATGCTCCCATTGGCCAAGCTCACAGACAAAAAACTGGCCAGAGCACTGCCTGCAACAGTGGAATTCCTGAGCTTGTAAGATATCCGTCCATTCTCCCCCATATCAGGGTCAGATGCTGAGACCTGGTAGAGAAAAGCACCAAGTGGATTGTTCTCCTCCACAAATACATCAACAGTATCAGCACTGAAGACAGGGGAGTTATCGTTCACATCAGAAATTTGCACCCAAAGGGTCTTCTGAGTGGTCATGGGTGGAGATCCCAAGTCTGTGGCAGTAACAGTGATGTTGTACCCACTAGTCAACTCGCGGTCCAGAAACTCACTGGTAACCAGGGTGTAGTAGTTTTCAAGGGAAGGCTTTAATTGGAAGGGAAGTTTATCAGGGATTTCACAAGTGATTTTCCCATTCTCTCCAGGGTCCTTATCCAAAACACTCAACAGAGCTATCACCGTGCCAGGAATAGCATCCTCAGGGACAGGACTGGAAAGGGATGTAATTGTTATCTCTGGACTATGATTGTTCACATCAGTGATTTCCACCAACAGCTTAGCTGTGCTGGACATGCCAAATGCCCCGTTATCCTTTGCTTCAATAAGCATCTCAAGGAAAGGTCTCTGAACAGCTAAAACACCATTGACTGTCACCTCTCCAGTGCGTGGGTGAATTAAGAACATTCGTTGTAGATCAGCAGAAATAGTATTGCTAAATGAATATGTGATCTCTCCATTTCTACCTTCATCCAAGTCTGTAGCATGTACTTGCGCTACCAAAATGCCACTGGGGGAGTTTTCCAAGATTCTTGCCCTGTAAACTGAATGTTCAAATTCTGGTGCATTGTCATTGGTATCCAGCACAGTCACAATAACTGAGACATTACCAGACTTTGGAGGCTCTCCACCGTCTTTAGCTGTAAGGACAAGTTGGTGAGTGGCTTGCTGCTCCCTGTCTAAGGCTTTCTTCAGCACCAATTCAGGATATGTACTCCCATCTCCGCGTGTCTGCATCTCCAAATGAAAATGCTCATCGGTGCTCAGAGTATAATTCTGGACACTGTTAGTACCTTCATCAAGATCTTGGGCACTGGGGAGTGTAAACCGTGCCCCAGGTGACAGGAACTCAGGCATCTTTATATGATATTCACCCAAGGGAAAGCCTGGGGAGTTGTCATTTATGTCCAAGACTTTAAATTTCATCCTATAAAGCTCAAGAGGGTTTTCTAACACAAGCTCATAATTCAGAAGACAGGCAGACTTCAATTCACAAAGCTGCTCTCTGTCTATGGGCTCGTTAACAGTCAGAACCCCCGTACTTGCATTTATATTAAAATATTGCTTACTTGAAGTGGTGATCATGCGAAAGTTCCGAGCTGAAAGTGCAGCTGCCTCAATTTGTAAATCCTTTGCTATGTTCCCCACAGGCACTCCGCGCTCCGTCTCCTCGGCGATAGAATACACCACTTGTCCGTTCGCGGTCCAACAAATAAGGCAGAAGACCATCAGATGGACCCGCATGCTTCCTCCCCTGGCTCAGCTACCTGCAGGCCGGCTCAGCAAGAACATAATCCAGAATTTCCCCTAAACCTCCTCCAAGTTTCCAGCGCAAAGCCAACCGGGGCCTCACCGGGGCGAGCGGTTGGCTGGGACGCGCGGGAGGCGCCGCGGCGGCTCCCCCGGCGCTCGCTAGGACCGATGCGCGGTGCTGCCGCGCCGCCCGGCGCAGCGAACCGTGGCGGCGCCCTCTAGAGGTCGCGGTGGCACCTGCGCCGCTGCATGGGGGAATGTGCTGCACTTCCCAAGTCCGCCCCGCCGGCTACTGCTGTTCCTTCTCCCCCCCGCCCCTCCCTTTTTTTTTTAACGCCACAAGAGAGATCCGGGCTGCCGAGTCCGCAAGCGGCACAGATTTGTTTCGCCCGAGTAGAGAGAGCCCTCTCCGCTCCTTGCAAGCAGGGACAAGGAGGGGAATGCGCTCCCACGCGCTGTCAGACTACCGCGGTGAAAAAGAAACGCGAATGAGAAGTGACAGGCATCGGCTAAACGCGGGTCAGCAGAGTCCAGACACGCTCTCTGGCTGAGCACATTTCCCAGGGGGGGTTTAAGAGCACAGTTAAAGGAGGCAGTCGACAATACCTCTGTTAAAGATTTACACAAAAATTAAAAAGAAAAAAAGAGAAATAAAAAAAAAGGGAAGGAAAGCGTATAAGATAAAGAGAAGAAAAATAAATGAAGAAAAATATAAAAGGTAAGGAGAATAATAAAAAGAAAGAAAAAGTATATTTCTGTCTTGCATTCTACACAAAGTAAACCAACACGAATTATTGGAGAGAAGAATGGGATCACCTGCTGGCACAGACAAGCTCCCACCCAATCTGCCAAAGCAGGATGGGGTCCTCGGATGGCAGTCCTCTGTTGGGACTGGGTAAAAGCATTAAGATGAAGCAGGTGAATTTCCTTGTAGAGAATTAAATATTGGAGTCAGAAAGGGCTTGCATTTAAGACATGCTCAGAAACTCTGGGGTTAGATGAGCTCATGAGACACAGACATAGCAGACTGTGAGAGGAAAAAAAAAAAATTACATATTAAAGTGCTCTGCTCCCCCAACTTACCACAGTGAGGTTACAGTTAGCAGCTACCCCCCCTAAGCCGGTGGAAGAGGGCAGAAAGCATTTCAGAATACCCTCCTGAAATGACCTTCAGTAGTAATTTACACAGAGGGGCATCAAACCTTGACAACTCCTCTGGTTTCCGCCTTTTCCAGCTTCCTTCTGTGAGAGGTTACTATCATGAGATCCTGATCGATGAAAAGCAAGATAGACTTAACCTTGCATTCACCGTATTTCTTTATGTAGCTGAGAATTTCTGGGCAAGTGAAAAAAGAACAATGGTAGACAGTACAAGGGCCTTTCAAAAAAGGAGAAAATCAGGAGCACAGCCAAAAGTACATTATTTTTTTAAAACAGATACATGTGTTTGCATCTTTACAATTCAGCAAAACCTCACAGTAATGTTCCTGTCTTACCCACACTGGAACAAACCTTGGTCAACTCTGGAACAAATACCTGCAGAAATTGATTTTTTTTCAACACCACATGCCCATAAGAGTACCTGAATGCATTTTATTTATGCTCTGTTGACCGTACAGCACCCATTAGAGCTTTGGGGGTGTGGGGAGAAGTGGAGGGTAGGAGAGATGGCTTTGTGCAGGAGCTGCAGAGCTGTCGTACATTCACTTTAATTCACATACTATGTATATTTATTCAATGGACCATTGCAGAGGATATATTTACAATATACTATGTACCTACAGCTTTCTTCCCCCCAATTTCTAACTGAACAAATACACACTCCATACTTTATAAACTGTCATCCAGTCATTATAAACTGTCATCCAGACTACCCCTGCCCCAAATTTGCCCTTCTGCCAAATTATGATAGACATGAAAAGATGCCAGTTTTACTGCTCTGTAGTGATGTAGGCATCATACACAATGCAACAACACCTATTAAAGTCACAAGAAAAACAATCTCTCTTAACACTGACCCGTGGCAAAGATAAATCCATTGGTCTGGAAAGGGCAGTAGCTGTTAGTGTCTCAGGAGCCCACACAAGTAAAACATACAGAGTCTACTCAACCACTTGTAACTAGGTTTGCAAGGAAAAAACAAAAAAGCAGCAAGAATCCTGGGGCAAAAATCGTCCTGTTGAACAAAAGCACTCAAAGGTATATATATATATATGCACATATCTGTTAATACTGGAATAACAAATTGTGGTTTCTTAAAGCCGGTTTGACTTGAGACGCTGAGGAATTCCATTTTTTTGCAATTCCCAGGGACATCTTCGGTCTCACTCACCACTACGTAACCTCTCTCATTACATCCCGCTCCCTCCCTGTTCTGTTCACACAATGCTTCCTCCAAGACCCTCCCTCAGAGACAGTTGCAGTGCTGCGTTTACACTTTCTCAGAGCCCAGAACCCATAAGAACCCTTCCCACCCCATCTTCAGCCAATTATTCCCTCTTCTGGCAATAAGATGTCATTACTCCAGCCGTTTGAGGTCGGAACAATAATAGCGACCAGAAAAAGCCGTTAAGTGAGCAAAGGCAACAAAATACAGGTAAACTGGATTATCTTGGGACTGTGGGGAACACGGCTGCACCACATAAAGGGCAGAAAGTTGTCTTCAGCTGAAATTTGAAGGTCATGACCTGCAAAAAGGCTTGGAAAAATTCCAAGCAGGTGAAGGGGATGAATCTATTCGGCGGAGCAGTCACCCCGCAGTTTCTGCGAGGAGAACCGATGGATGAGCACTCCATGACAGTTGTTGTGGCCGTCTGACAAAGAGCCCTCGACACGTAAAACGCTCGACGGGAGCCCATCACTAAATAGGATCTGCCCGTGCACTGAGGAAAACCGGAGCTTTTTCTCGGGCAGAGCCCAAACTGCCACGCGAAACCATCGACGACAGCACAGGAACCTCCTTTCGCGTGTGGATTCCTCCGGGTGTGCAAGATCGGTGGTACCCGCAGCGACCCGAACGCCACTCCCGAATCCGGCGTGGCAGGCAGTGCACGCTGTCCCCCGAAGGAGCGGGCGCCCGTGTCCCAACAGAAGGAGCAAGCAGAGCAGCTTTGCTGCCGGCCGCAGCTCTGGGTTAATACGATCGTTTTTCCCGCAGCTACGACCACCCCGCTCCGCGGATGCAGGCTGTGCCTGCCGACAGAGCGGGAAGCGATGGCAGGGTGCTCTTCAATGAGACATAGGAGCTCGCATCTGCTATGTAGGAAGCGCGTGAAAAGGGACGGTTAAGAGGAGACAGAAGAGTGGCGTGCGCAAAGGATTTCTAGATTTCAATGAGGATTTTGATGACGTTCACGATCTACATCAAGCCACAGAAATACGGATTCATAATGTGTTATTAAGTACATCGCTGAAAAGAACTCGCCTCTTGAACTCATCTGGACCTTCAGAGACCACCGGGATTGGTGGAAGGTGCCGGGGACACACACCAGTGGCAGCAGTTACGGGTGACCAGTCTTGCATGTGCGGTAGAGCAGCTCCGAGCTGAACACACAGCGTTTCTCGCAACATCTCTGGCAGCAGTGCCGGGTACTTCCCTGCCTGGGAAATCTCCAGTTCTGAGACTGCAAAAACAGCAGCCATCCACCAGGGCGGTACGGGCGCTGCTGCCACGGCTCCACAGTCCCCGCCCCGCTCCTCTATCGGCTCCTGACCCGCCCACAGTAGTACTACACAGCGCACCCAGCCGCAAGCGCAGCCACCACGATTCATCGTGCCTGAAACAATATGCGACGGAAAATTCTTGTCTCTTACCCAATACTATGACTGAATATTCCAGCGCTTTTTCTTATTTCTGATTAGAAGTAAAAGAATCCAGGAAATTTATTTGTAAGGATTGCTTTATGTTTTTTTTTTTTAAAAAAAACCCAACCAACAACCGAAGTATTCCCTGACACTGTATATCTGTAATAAACACCGTTAAGGTCTTCAATTCGTTCATGCAGTCAGAAAACAAGAGAAACCGCACGGAACTTAAATCTTCCCCTGCCTCAAATGATCAACATTGAGACATCGATCGTCCTCAACCATAGCCCAAGAAAACGAGTTGCTTCCCACATCTGTGCGTAAGTGCTGGGCTGTTTGGGGATTTTTCTTATTTTTCAAGTGAATTAATTAAACCTTATAAACAAACAGTAAATTCAGGAGACTGCGGTTTGCTGTCACAGACTCCTATCACATCCATGAAAACTACGGTAAGAAAGCGACAGCTGTACAGCACTGCGATAAGCCACGTTACTCACAAATGAAGTTCACGCCTACTTAAGAGACAATGACCCACCCTACTTAAGTTATGGGACATGATCAAAGGAAACAGAAACAATCCCGGGCTAAGTCGCTAAGAACTCAGACACGAAGTCCTTAGTAAGTGATCTAAATTAGATGAAGCAAAGAAAAGAAAAATGCGTTCACATTTTCTTCTCAAAACACGAAATTATCAACAGACTTATAAGCACCTTTCTTACAAATTTGGAGGCGATGATACGATTCTTAATTTTTTCACTCCACGCCCTTCATCTAGAACACTTCTAGTGGCACAAAGTCAAACATAAAGCACATTCTCAAAGAAGCAATAAGCTGTAGTTATCCGAGAGAAGAAAAAAACCTCCAAAAACAAACAAAAAAACCCGAACCTGCTCCTTCTTACTACCCCTGCAGTCATATAAACTTCGTTTTTGTGCTACAATGAAAATTAGAAATATATGCTTTTCCCTGTACAAATTACTCCACTTCACGGCGTTTAAAAAACACCTTGTAATTAATTACTCACTCTCAATATGTAAAAAACAATGTGGAAACCAGTACCGTAAACTTATTTACAGCTGAATATGTGTTTCCCTACTTCCCCTCCACTGCTGAGAGAAGCAGAAGTTTCTAAATTATCATCTACAAACTATTCAATAGCACATGTAGAATTTTTTTTTCTACTTTTACTTTCCGTTCATTCTCTTTCACACAATCCCTACCAACTTGCGACGCTATTTTCAATGCACATTTCCAGACTGAGCACGGTGGAAGAGACGACGAAACTCTACAAATATAAG
>VZRI01013326.1:7464-22199 GCA_013397515.1 Upupa epops
CCCGCCCGCACCCCCCCCCTCCCGCCGTAAGACCGCAGCGCTTTCCCGGCAGCCCTCGGCCCCGGAAGGCAGCGGCGCACGGAGCGGAGGAAGAACAGGGCCGGGGCCATGAACGGCTCCGCGAACTCGCTGCTGGACAAGGACGAGCACCAGCTGCAGCTGGGCGAGAGCTTCGAGCGGCGGCCTAAGGCCTTCTTCCACACCATCCGCTGTGAGCGCCAGAGCCCCTCACCTTTCCCCCTTCTCCCCGCGCTCCTTCCGCCGCACCCTCCCTGTCCCGACTCCTTCNTGTCCTCCCGACCCAGCGCTGGGCACCCTGCGCCCGCGGGGGTCCCTTGCCCATTTATTCTCTTTCGATGGCAGCAGCCGGCCGGGCTGGCAGAAGCTGCTCTGTAACTGGTGATTTTCACGTAACCCGGAGCGCAGCCCCTGCAGCCACCTGTCAGCAAAGGAGCAGAAATGCCTCCAACCCACAGTGCTGCCCCCCCGTTCCGTGGATGTTGGCTGCTGTGCAGGTGTTGGAAGGGGTTTTGAGCTTTTATTTAAGGACACCAGATACGAATCCAGAGCTGTACTCTAGCACCAGCTGCATTTAAATCTGTGTGCAGAAGGTCATTATATCTCTGCACTTCAGTTACGGTGGAAAATAAATTGCTTTTTATTTCCCTGAGTCTAGGATTTAAAACAAGGAGTAAATCACCAACAGTAACAGAAATAATGCTGAACTTCTAATATTAAACCTTTACTAAAATGAGTGATTTATATGGTGAACAGTAGGAGATTTTGGTTTATGATGCATAATCTTAGGCCCAGTCTTATGTCCTATGCTTATACACTAAAAGTAAATACTAGAGTCATTTAGATTGGGAACTACCTTCAAGATCATCAAGTCCAACCATGAGCCCAACTATCCCAAGGCCTCTGCTAAACTCTATCCTTAAGCTCCAGATCTTCACACCTTTTAAACATGTTCATGTTAAACATGCTCCCTGAGCAGCCTGTTCTAAGGCCTGATGACCCTTTCCTTGGAGAAGTTTTTCCTCATGTCCAACCTAAACCTCCCCTGGTGCAATTTGGAAGCATGGTGAGCTTTACTTGAAAAGAACTTTCTTTATTCTTTGTAGAATCTCTTTAATTTTCTGGTTATAGTTTTTTTCCTAATTGATCTGGAATGAATTATCCAGGATACAAGAATTACACTGTTCCCATAATCCTCTACCCACACACCGCAATAAGAGGATTTCATAGACTACATTTGTTTTGCCCTTCCTAAAATACTTCATTCCTTTCTATAATGTTTATGAAATACTGCACTGAAAACCTGGGTTATCCCTGGGAAACACATCTCAGAAACGTTTGAGTTTTGGGTAAAGGAGTTGGGGCATATTTGGAGGGACATATGTGCACCTGATCTGCAGTCAGAGGAGCCAAGCAAGCTCACCAAATAACAACAGTTTGTTGGGTGTTCGTGTAGGGTAACTGTATTTTGCTGGTACTGAAGAAACAAGTGTGATGGTGGTACATTCTTTTTAATTTAGTGACTGTGCAGTTCAAGCTCTTAATCCCTTTTTGGCAAAGCCACTGACTCTCATGCAGCTGGTCTGTTGTATTTAGCAAGTTTGCACATAAAGTAGGTGGCACGCAACAGCTACAAATAGATTCCTGCGGTGAGTGTGGTGGATTTGATCTGGTCTGGCCGTTAAGGCATGAGGGATAAGTTGAGAGTGCCTGTTTAGAATTATCTGGAGCCATGCAGAGCCCTTGAGTTCTGAAGCTGATGCTCCTTTGAGATACTTGGTAGTTTTGTCTGCAAAATTAAGTGTCATTCAAGCCTGGGGTTTGGAGAAGCCTCATTTTGATTTTCCAACACAAGTCGAGCCTTTTTTTCCGTTCTTAAAATGAAGTTTAGAATTTGGCAGCATTGTAGGATTGAGCCACTGAGCTTAGACATGTACTGATATGCTATTCTACCCCTGCTGTAAACACCACAGTGTGTTTTAGCATCCTCTATAATCACAGCAAATGTGCAGTGGGTGACTCTTTGCCAGGGTAGTATGACACTTGTGAAGAATCTAAGAAATGTAATTGCAGTTGTTCTCCCCTGCAGATGACTTTAAGCCAGCATCGATTGATACCTCCTGTGAAGGGGACCTCAATGTCGGTAAAGGAGATGATGTAACAATCACCTTGCCACACATTCCGGTAAGTTTGTTGTATTTATGTTCCTGTTTACTCTGACATGTGTGATGCAGTTACAATCTAATGTTAATGATGCAGTCACTTTCATATTCTCTCATACAAGTGGGTTGATTGTATGAGCAGCCAGACTCATCACCTCAGGAAAGGGCCGTACATATGGTGTCAAACAGCAATAGATCTAGTGATCAGACCATTTATAGCTGCAGCTCGAATTGAAGGCTCAGTGGTTTCCTTACCAACACAAAAGAAAGTGCTTGCATGGCAGAACTGGATGCGTTTATTAGCTGCAGTTGTCAAAGCTGGGTGTCAAGCCAATAGAGAATAATTCACAGACATTGGTGGGGCTGCAGATTGCAAGGGGTCACTGGTCATTTTCGCAGCAATGAGTCACATCCTTTTTGGTGCCGTTTTTTCTGGCATGTTGGTGTCTATAATTGGTAGCTGATGGCACTGTGATAATTCAGACTGAATGAGGCTTTGTATGGCTTTAGTCACCTTTGGTGCTGCTGGAGGTCACATACTGGGTTTTGCCTGCAAAACTCATGAGTGTGGCAGTGCAGGTAATGTTATGCAAGCTACTCTAGTGGGAGGTGTCCCTACCCATGGCAAGGGCGTTGGAACTAGAAGATCTTTAAGGTTCTTTCCAACCCAAACTTTGATATATTTTCATTCAATTTGTGCATTCTGTGTTTCCAAACATAGTTGCCAACAGCAATCAGGATTTGACTTTCAGCTTGCTTTTTATTCTCTTAAATGTTACTTTCCTCCCTTAAATGTAGGAATAATAAAGGTGTGACATGCATTTGAAGACTTTCCTGAGACATCTTTTTTGAGCCGTATCTTTTTGTTGGAAATTCAGATTTTTAACACTTCCTGTTCTGAAACCATTTTAAATTTGGACATTCTATTTATTAGCAATATGGAGTAGGAATTCCATTCTCAGTGGTTGAAATATGATGGTTCATTTTTGCTACTCAGAATAAAATGTAGAAGAGTGTGGGATTTTTTTCCTTTTCTGCCCAGTTTTGGTTGCTTTCCTTCAGCACATGCAAAGGTGCACATGAATAAACTATTTTATTTTATTTCTTTTGTACACTAGCTCTGTATTGCAGAGAAGTCTGACAAGGAGAACATTGTCCAGAGGAGAAATGTCAGGAAGATTTCTGACACTTGTCAGGACCAGCTATGCAAATTCAATTGCATAACCATTTTTGGAAGGAGAACTTTAAATAATGGCAACCATGAAGAAGATGTTTTATCACTGCACAGACATTTAAAATGACAAAAGGCATCATAATATTGCTCTCAGGAAACTTCTGAGCTACTGCATTCTGAGAACTGGTTTTTTTTCCTTTTCATGAATGAAGATTTTCTGTAGGAACTAAATATTGACTGCTTAGCCTCTTGGTCAGAACAATACATGCATTCATTTCAGAATTTATAAAGGTTTGAGTGGAGGAACACGACCAAACAAATGTGTACTCTTCCTCTGATGCCAGGGTTCAACTCCACCAATGACTGTATTTAAAGGAAATAAAAGGCCATATCAGAAGGACTGTGTGCTGATTGTTGACCATGACACCGGGGAATACATGTTGGAAAAACTTAATACCAGCATCCACGTCAAGAAAACAAGGTAAGGCTGGGGACAGGATTGTTGGTAGGATTAATTCTTGTGGAGGATTCTTCTTCAGGATGACTTTTACAGCAGCATTCATACCCACATAAGCTGCTGCCGTGCTACACTACATAGTGTATCACACCGCAAAGGCTTTGGTGTTACATGATAAATACACCCTGCCCATTAACCATGTTGTGGTGTACCATACCGGGACATGAGTAAATAGTTCGGTTTAGAATCATAGAATCATCAGGGATCAGAAAGGACCTCAAAAGATCATCTAGCCCAATCCCCCTGCCACAGCAGGACACCCTGACCAGCTCCAGGAGGGTTTAAAACGTCTCCAGAAAAGGAGACTCCACAAACTCCCCTGGCAGTCCCCTGCAGCGCACCGTCACCCTCACTGGGAAGTTATAGATCAGTCAGGGTTGGAAGGGACCACAGGATCATCCGGTTACAACCCCCCTGCCATGGGCAGGGACACCCCACCCTACATCAGGCTGGCCAGAGCCTCATCCAGCCTGGCCTTAAACACCTCCAGGGATGGGGCCCCAACCACCTCCCTGGACAACCCATTCCAGGCTCTCACCACTCTCATGGTGAAGAACTTCCTCCTCACATCAAATCTAAATTTACCCATTTCCAGCTTTGCTCCATTCCCCCTAGTCCTGTGGCTACCTGAGATCCTAAAAACACCCTCCCCAGCTTTTTTNTAGCCCAGGATCTGGTTTGCCTCCTGGGCCACAAGTGCACGCTGCTGGCTCATGTTGAGCTTTTCGTCCACAAGCACCCTCCAGCCCTTCTCACCAGCTACTCACTATCCAGCCTGTATTTGTGCTTAGTACGCAAATACTCGACCCAGATGCAGGACCTTACACTTGCTCTTGTTGCACCCCATGAGCTTGGCCTGTGCCCACCTCTCCAGCCTGTCCAGGTCCCTCTGGATGGCATCCCTACCCTCCAGCCTGTCTGCTGCACCACAGAGCTTGATGTTGGCAGCAAACTTGCTGAGGGTGCACTCAATGCCTCTGTCCATGTCACCGTCAAGGATGTTGAACAAGACTGGTTGCAGGACTGAGCCATGAGGGACTCCACTTGTCCCTGGCCTCCACTTGGACATGGACCCATTGACAGCCACTCTTTGGGTGCGGCCATCAAGCCAGTTCTTTACCCATCTAGTGATCCACCCATCAGACCCATGTTCCACCAGCCTGGAGACCAGAATGTGTTTGAGTTTGTTATCTTCCAATAACACTGAGTGTATTTCAATCTCAATCACATCGTTGTTCCAGTAGAAGGCAGAAATGTTTGATTGGAACTGAGCAGCTAGACATTGCATTATTCTGGAGACTGTCTGCCACTAAGGAAGCAGCGTAAACTGTTTTTCAGGGCTGAAAGGAAATGAATGAAAACCATGAATTAAATGCTTGCATGCTGTATTTAGCAATAAGAATGATTGCTCATGTCATACTGACCTAAAAGGGAGTTCTCTTTGAAATAATTTAATGGCAGTTAGAGTTGCTTCTTTTTGCTGTTATTGTTTTAAGGAGGATTTTGTTATAAGTGAGTTTGTTATGTAGTTAAAGTACTGGGATTGCTTTTTTTAAAAAAAAAACACAACCAACTAATTGCTAATTAATTGTTCTTGTAGTAGAGAATCTGGCACCACAGAACCACATCTGGATTTAAAAATACATTTCCAATGGGTGTTGCTGTGTAGATGTATATGCTTGTTTGTTACTGAAAGCATTGTGAACAGAAAGCTGTAATGCATTGTTTAGCTTTACAAAGCAGAGATCTGTACAGAAGGAAGCCACAGATGATGCATTAGTAGGTGGATATTAAAAAGCTGAACGTAGTTGCACAATGCTGCTTTTCTGATTGATTTTTCAGAGCAGAGGGCAGCAGTAAGATCCAAGCCCGAATAGAACAACAGTCTGCTCGAGCATCTCAGCCTCCCTTACAGTTCAGAGCCCCAACTAAGCCAGCAGCTGGACCTAAAACTTCTCCCTTGAAAGATAATCCTTCACCTGAGCCTCAGCTGGATGACATTAAAAGAGGTAATGAAGGGTTTGTAGTTTCCTGATTTTTGATTGATTTTGGTCTTCTTCTTTAGAAGTGGTACAGCCTTAGTTTTCATATGTTCAGGGATTAAAAGATACTTCACAGCTGGTTTGTCTTTGTACCTCACATTAAGGCATCCTAGTGCATTATTTATTGTTTTGTGTTAGCAAAGATATTTATGCTGCAGCTTTCTCTGGCATGAGAGCACTTCCTCTTTGTGGATAATTTTTTGTGGTCAAAACTATGCTGTGAAGAAAAATTATGCATGAAATCAGAAACCTGTAGCTGAGTGCGAGATGAGTTGAACGAGTGTCCAAGGCAATGACAACACTGCAGCAAGAAAAGCTGACAATCCAAGATCTAGTTATGCAATCAAGTAACTTGGACAAATGTTATTACTGCCCTGAGTAAGGTTGAGGCTGTTTGCCAGGGAGCTGGAAGGGATGTGTGGCTCTGTTCCCATCACAGGACTGAGACTCTGCTGTCCCAAGTAGAGCTGCAGCTTTCCCTTTACCCCAGCTGCTGCTGTGCCTCTCATCACACCCGCAATATAGTTGCTATATTTCTTTAAAGTACTTTGAAGGGTCGACTGGCTCAACTCAGTCTCCAGCTCAAGCCACATGTTGTTCTCTGTGTTTTGATGTGGGCAGGGCACACTTTTTTTGCTCATGTCTCTCCTTCCACATTTATGTGATAACCTGGTTTTGCTCTGGAAAACATAGGCAGAATGAGGAAGATTTTAAATTTTTATTTGGTTCTCTCGTGTTTCTGGCACCAGGTGCAATTATTGTAAGATTGCTCTTCCTGTCTGGTAATTTTTCCTGGGTCTCTTTTATCTTTCTCTGTTTTTCCCATATAGCTGTTTCTGCCTGTAGGCTTAGCCTATGTTAATTGCCTGAACTGTTAATTACTCAGCAAGATACTTTTTCGGTCTGTGGTAATCAACAGGTGATATTTTTACTACTGAGCTATCTGTACGTTTGCATAGCTGCTGACAGGTCTCGCTCTTTCTCAGCAGTAGTACTTTCAATACCTGGATGTTGGTCAGTAGGCAGGATCAACATCTGAGAGTCTGTTAGCTAGTGTTCCCTTAGCTGCATTGCCATTTTTATTTTCCGTGCAATAGGTAAGGAGAAAGATAACAAGTGATACATGCATTTAAAAATTGAATCAGTTGTTAGAAACAACTTTTTGTAGTTGTCTTAAAAAAGACAAACAACTTTGTCTTTTTGTAGTATGTAAGAAGTTTATTAACCGTTGGGTCACTCTCTTATATACACACAGCAGTATGTTACAGTAAACCAGTTATATCTGTCTGGTGTGGCACCTGTTCTACAAAGTCCATTTTCTAGTACTCTATAAGTCACATTGTTTAGAACTGTGCTAGTAATTTATTTTGTCACCTGATGATCATATTTAATTAGAAAGTCCTTCCAAATAAATAGCCTGTAGAGTTTTGTTTCCAAAATCAAGCAGAACACTTGACTTGTACTAAAAATAGGACATCAAGTAAGATTTTCACAGGGAGAATCATTCAGGGCCCGGAAAGAGCTCAAATACCTGGGCAGGGTTTTCTTCCTTACAACTTTCCAACTAGTCTTTCCAACTTCTTTCCAACATGGATTATCTAGAATGTCAGCATTACTAAACTATTTATATCATAAGAACCAATTTGGTAAATTTAGAACAGAAGTGGCACTGTTCTGCCGTGAAAACAATTAATAAAACTTGGCTGTAAAAGTCGCAGCATAGTCATCAGTTGTCTTGATGTATCTTTTCCTGAATGAGGACTTACAAGTTCTGAAGAGACTGTTCTCTTTCCATTCAAGCTTTCCTTTTGGCTGAAGTACCTCCTCTGTACAAAAGAAACATAAAGCTGAAATTCTATGGGTTTTGTTTTAACGGACACCACACAGACCTTACAACTCCTGAAGGAGGTGGGTGAAAGCATACTGTGACGCTTTTGCTCATAGTATGCCCCACCTGAGGCTGTGGTAAGACACACAGCTCTTGTGATGTTTAACAATAGTTTTAAGGTAATGTCAGTGCAGGTTTCTGCTTTCTCCCCAGAACCCTCAGTTCTGTGTGTCCATAGGTCCCTTACTGATGAGCTGGCAAATGGACTCTAAGGTAGTCGATTTTCTGTTACAAAGCAGTGCCTGAGGACAGAGAAAGAGCATGTGGGAGCAGAGCCTTGCTTCCCTTCATGCACAGAGGGCTCTGTGAGGCTGCGTCTAGGGTCCTACACTAAAGGAATCTTTTTCCCTGAAAGCTTTTGTATTGCCCTCCTGCCTGGAGGGAGCAAGAGAAGGTAGGAACATGGCTACATCTGATAACATTTCATGAGATAGTGAACATTTGCACACACAGACCACAGTACAGCCATCAATGTGAGTGAAGTGATCAGTGTTTATCAGACATATTTGGCCACAACAGAAATGCTTTTAGTGTGCTGCAGCTGAAAAAAAATCCACAGAAACATACTTCTGGTTTTGAGTCTGTGAACTTGGTGCTTAAAAATCTAAGCATATCTTGTTTACCTAGAACACAGCTGTAGTGTGTGAACATTATGCCACAGCACCATTTGTCTCAAGAATATATCTATCACATTTTTTTTCACTTCAGTATAAAATTTTGCTTCTTCTAGCTGCCATC
This sequence comes from Upupa epops, assembly GCA_013397515.1. Classification (NCBI taxonomy): domain Eukaryota; kingdom Metazoa; phylum Chordata; class Aves; order Bucerotiformes; family Upupidae; genus Upupa; species Upupa epops. The sequence goes on from VZRI01013326.1 coordinate 16,004, forward strand.
TCCGCATGCTCAAAGTGTCAGCATCAGACTGTTTCTACCTTGCATTATTAACAGGAAGCATTTGCCCTCCCTAAAGGTGATGACTTTATTGGCGAAAGTCCTTGCTGTTCTTGCACATGATACAGCCTGAGTTAAAGCAAATGTTCAGTTCTGCCTGGCAGATCCGTAGCAGTGCAGCAGCCATTAGTCAAAACAATAACTTTTTTCTTATCTGCACAGAGAAGATGTTTAGAATGCTAGGCACAAGGAATTAAGACACAAGAGAGACCTGAGAGGAAGCTGACAGCCAGTAAGGCAGAAGTTGACTAGAAAATGGGCTCAGACCAAATTTCCCCTAGTGACCACTGTCACTGGTAACACCCTTAACCTCCCAGTCCTCGAAGCTTCTGTTACTGGCACTGTTTTGCTTTCCCTGCCTGCATCCAGCATAGAGGGCCTTACCATTCCTTCCAAGGCATTCTCCCATTCCCTCCTCACAACCAAGCCTCTTTTATGGACTGTTATTTGCCTCCCCAGCAGAAACCACACTTAATCTCTAATTCTGTTTATAATTAGCTGGGCTAATTTTCCATTTGTCAGACTGCATCACTTCCTTTAGTTCAAACTTCTTGTTTAGATTTTTTCCTAGTTCTCTTCTCTAGCATCATTTCTCCAGGTGTCAGCTAGAGATGATAATACCTCATCTCTCCTTTCTGTTTTCCTTGTCCCCTTAGTCTGTGACTTCTCCAGGCCAAGTGCTAAGTGTAACCCTGTGGGTGTGGAAATGCCAGCTCAACAAGAGTCTGAATTTTGAGTGTTTCACATCCCATGCTTAACACACATGCAAATACAGTTCTTTCACTGAAACCTGCCTAGGTGAACTGAGTCATTAGATGCTTGACTTTGTGGGTGGATACAAAAGAATTGTAATCCAATAGTGTTTAGGCCACTTACAACATTTAAGGATTCCAGAATAAGGTGATTTGGGGGTGACTTGCCCTAATTGCTGTTTAGCAATGAGCTGTTCAGCTAGCACTAGTTGTTGATGCATCTGGCATGCTGCTGTCATGGTATTCCGGTAGTTCTTTGCACTGGAAACCCTGAAGTGCTGTGTCTGACTTGAGTAACTTCCATGCTTCATAGTAATCTCTTTATTTTCCAGGCTACTTGTAAAGCTTGGTAGCTCATAAAGGTATTATTTTCATTCATCACCATGTGAATATTCTCATCTGTTCTCAGCTGCCCCACTGCAGCATTACCTGATGCCATGTATCTGCTTCTGAAGATTGTTTAAAATGAGCAGTGTGACTTTGCTTTGGAGCAGTTACACACGTTTTCTGAAGTCAGGACGGTTTCTGTTGTGATCACATGCCCATGCTCCCGCACCTTTGTGTTTGCCAAAAGCCTAAATGTCACTGACCTCTAACAATTTATAATCTTACATGCTAAGGCTCTTCTGAAGAATGAGCTGGCTGTTGGTTTGTAAAACCCAGGTGGGAAACATACCTGCTCTGTGTGTAGAGCATGTAACCTGCTGAATAGAAAGAAGCGGGAAGCGCTGTCCAGAGCACCAAGTATATAAATAGCCATGGTGGAGGTGAGGGTTTTCTGGTACTGACTTGTGCTGTTGTCTCTTTAACTAGAACAACTAAGTAAAAAAACTTTTCAGAACTTTGTTTTTCTTCTTGTCTCTCTCTCTTCCATGCGAGATATTTTGATTGCATTTTCATATTCTTTTCCAAAATTCCATGGGGCCCTGTTCATGGTTTCAACCCAGTGAATGTCCTATTTCAGAGCTGAGAGCAGAAGTTGAGATTATTGAGCAGATGAGCAGTAGCAGTGGAAGCAGCTCCTCAGCATCAGAAAGCTCATCTGGGAGTGAAGATGAAAGCTCCAGCAGTGAGGCGGAAGAGCCGGCACACGTTTCCCCTTCCCAGCCACTGCACCAGCAGTATAACAACAGGAATGCAGTTGCTAATGGCACCAGCCGGCCACAGGGAAGCAATCACCTCATGAACACACTCCGTAAGTAAAGCCTGTGAGCCTGTGCCTCACGACTGTGGCAGACTGCCCCAGACCACTTGTGTTACTGCAGTTTGCCAGATCATCATGCCAGGGAGCTGCACTGGCTGAAATACGTGGGCAGGTTTTTTGAACAAGGTCAGGGCCTGGCTGAGTGCATGGAGATTGTTTCAGTTTGGTCTAGAGCCTGTAGGCACCAGTGCAAAGCCCTCGTTGACCCTGTCGAGCCTCAGTTCAGGTCTCCAATGGAATGTGTGAATAGAAAAGGGTTGCTGTGGCCATAAATGCACAGTCCCTGGGTTTTTTTTATTCTAACTGTATTGCTTTGTCAGAGTATTTAAGCTGTGTTGGTCTCAGCTGCATTTTCACAAATACCACATTTTGAAAGGAAAGTTAGATTTGGGTCTGAGTGGAGACAGAAAGTTACATTTACAAGAAACCGTAACTTGGTTGTCATAAATTGTTCCTAATTCCTCCTGAGGTGTTTTTGGTAACATTTCTTAGCACACACACACAGGGAACCAGTGGAGTTAAAGTACAGATAGATGTAGGTTTCCAGCTTCAAGAAGACAAGTGTATTTATTACACAGACAGCCCTGGAAGGACCTGCTGGAACAGTGAAGAGATCTATCAGCTTTGCTCTCAACAAGGGGTGTCCAAGTGATATCCAAAGTTCAATAAAGTCAGTAGGACTCTGTCCATTTCCCTCTTTCTGTTTGTGAGCTGTCTCTTCCCTGTTTCTCATGGGCCACAACAGCAGTAATGCATGGATCATGGAATGTCAAGAGGCCTCTGACTCTAGGAGAGTTGAGGAATTGGTAGAATATCTCCCCTTTTCAGTCAATGAGTTTTGCCTTCAGATATATACTGATATACTTTTGCCAAGTATCAATAATATGTCCTTAAGCATTAAAGTCACTAGTCACCGTCATAGGGAGAATCACCCCTCACTCAAGCTCTTGCTTCATAAAACAGGAAGAGAAGACAGAGAAATCCAGGACATGGCCTTTGCATGGCTGCTCTGCAGCTTTTTGGGACAGGGCTATGGGAGGATGCTGCAAGAGCCAAGTTCACTTCCTAGAACACAAGTGTGATTCTTGCCCCCTTTTATCCCCTCCACCTCCCCACATCACAAGTGCTCCACCATACAGGGTGGCCTTTGTGTATCTGATCTCTTGGCACTGCCAAGGCTTTATCATTCTATTTGGTTAAGTGACCAAAGGGGAGGCCTTGCCTTGGGTACCCAAATGGCCTTAAAACAAACAAAAAATCTATTTTAAAAGGGCTGAGGAAGTCAGGGAATTCCCCAGTACTTTGTCCCAAAGCTGTATTTGGGAGCTTGACTGGATGGAGGGTGTGGAATGGTTCCCTAGCTGCTGGTGTGGCAATTGCTGGTCTTTACATTTTTGCATGTAAATCTGGTATAAATGTGACTGTTCTTTGGTTTGATTGCCATGGAATGTGAATTAACACCTCCTCACTTGTTGTGTTCTATTGTTTTTGTTTTCTGTAGGAAATGACTTACAGTTGAGTGAGTCTGGGAGTGACAGTGATGACTAGAGGCTGAGCTTTGCTGTTTCTGTTACACATACATGAAGAACTAATTTACTTTGAAGTGATCCGATTGCTTAGGACGAGGAGCTGATGCAGAGATAGTTCCATGTGTGGAATTTTAATTGGAAACATGCATAACCCTACAAAATAGCAGATGTTGATGTCTGTTTTACTTTGTGAATTAAGTGTATATTTTGTGTATATTCTTATTCTTTTAAAGCTTTAAATATATAATGTACAGCAGGTAAGCCAATGTATGTACCTGTCTGTCACCTGCAAGTTTAATGTGGAGCTATAGGACATCACCTAAAAATTCCTCATTTGTAGAAGGTATTCAGCCCATCAGAACTAGGGTTGGGGTCTTCTGTACATAGGATGAGCATGAGCCAACAAATGAGTTAAAAAGGCAACATGCAGGAGCTTTGTGTGCACTGAGGTGGGACTGTTGTAAATTAAGTATCAATGCAAAGTTGATTTTTTTTTTGGTTTGGGACTTTTCTAATGTCTTTTTATTGCTATTTATGGTTGATATAATGGACTTACTTTTCAGCAGTTGGAAAACATAAATCATAAACCCATGTTTGTTGCACACTCTTGCTGCACCAGTGCCTTATAAGCATTATTTTTATGTAGTGCTTCATTCCTGCCACTTTTCTAGATGAAAGCATTTCAGCATTTCCTTTTGCAGCTTAAATGTCTCATTTAACTCAGACATTTCACACCTAGTCTTTAGAAATATTTAAGAGTCTGATAACAACAGAAATTGCCACCAAACAAATACAAGATACTGGACTTGTTGAAATTATAACACGAGAGGTCTCTTACCAGAAAGAAGAGATGACTAAATAATTAACCATGAAACAGTAGTCTCCCTCTTGCCACAGCTGTCCAGGCAGACTTTAGACCATGTGGCTTGTTGGACAAGATCTGTTTGCTTGGCAGGAGTGCAGAGAATATGAAATATTTGCCTAGGGTGAAATTCACCCCTGTTTAAGGGGGTTTAAAGGGTTATCATTAACTTTTTTTTTTTTTTGCTAGCATGGGAAATGACTACCACAGGCAACCTCTTACAGTTTGAGCACAGGACTGATGTTTTAAAACCAGGATTCATTAGCATAGGACTAGAGGCACCATAGCCAGGGGAATGGAAAGCTGACTGGGATGCTTCTTCACTCAGAAGTGTCTGGTTTTGTTTGTTAGTTCATGGTATAACTCCTGTTTGTTTATTGAGCTCTTTCATTTTTTTAAGGTGTTGAAGAGCAAGGGGACATTTGAAGGGAGATTTTATTAAATGGTTTATTTTTTTGCATTACATATTTAGGCATATTTTTACATTACTGTACATACATTTAAAATACTTGTTTTTTAAAAGTGTTTTGTGATGTGGGTACATATTTTAACAGACACAATCGCTCTCCCTTTTTTCTTTTTTGTTTATTTTTCCCATGCCTCCTCCAGCAGTGAAAGTTTTAGAAAGTGTGTACCAGCTGGAGACTTCACACTTTGCCACAAGAGATCTGTGTGGTCACTGGTGGTGTAATTAATGCTAACACTGCTCCTGACTTTTCCCCAGCTTAAGAACTGAATAAGCATGGGGGCATTTCCCCAGTGCCATTTCCCCATGACTGGAGCTTATTCCCGAGTCCTGTGGACTTCGGTTGCGCTTGAATGCACAAGCAGCAGTGTGGCATTTTCACAGCTTACCATTCACGGGCTGCCCCTGCACTCTGAAATCCAGGACATATCATAGGAGATTCACTGATTACGTGTAAATAAAATAGGTGAAACTTAACAATACCTACACCGATTTGAATCAAGTTATGATTTAGATCAACAATGAGAAAGCTTGATTTAGATAGATAATCAATTTCTGCCTTGTTTCGTTTTTGTGTTCTTGGTCATGTTTTCCTGCTTATCCCCTCCTAAAAGATTTCTCCTCCTCCCTGTTTGCTGGTCATCAAATCAATACATTTTCATACAGCTGCACCACTTACAAATTGCATTTGCATCCCCTTGAGGTACCTTGTATCACAAACTGGAGTGTTTCGTATAATAAAATAGTAAACTTGATCTGTCCTCATTATATTGTTACTCATTTGTTCATGGTTTGTGGCAACGTTCACTCAGATGAAAACTGGACTTAAATTACTTGCAAAAAATGTAATTATAATTCTTTTAATGAATTGTCAGTATCTTTAATATGCTGGAGAAGTAAGTTGACTACAATATGTTTTAGTTAAACCTGTTAATGAAACCAAGAATTGCTGATTATTTCTGGAGGTTCTAGTCTGGCAAGATTTCGCACTATCAGATCTTTGCACTTCAGGCTAATATTTGCACATAAAAGGAGAAGACATTCAGCCTCACCTCCATCCCAGTAAAGGGGATGGAACAACTTGTCCTGGACACTGTCTCTAGGCACATCAAGGACAAGAGATGCATTAGGGACAGTCAGTATGGCTTCACCAAGGGGAAGTCACGGTTGACCAACCTGATAGCCTTTTATGAGGGCATAACCAGGTGGATAGATGATGGCAGAGCAGTGGATGTGGTCTATCTTGACTTTAATAAGGTGTTTGACAGTCTCGCATAGCATCCTTATGGCCAGTCTCAGGCATTGTGCACTGGATGATTGGGTAGT
>VZRI01013328.1:0-17507 GCA_013397515.1 Upupa epops
TCCTGCTTGTTGCCCATACTTCTGTCCAGAGTGAAAGCTCACAGTGATTTTCTTCTTACCCTAAAAGAGCTGAATGAAGACAAGCAGCTGACAATCTCTCAAAGGCTGTAAAAGGTAAGAGTATAGAACCTTGAAAAAAACCAGACCCATTAAGAGCCTGTGTGGGGAGGTTGCCATTTCTTCCAAATAGAAAAGCCTACAATTAAATTACCACCACCAAGACATGCTAAGGGCCATGCAATAGCATGACAAAAACATACCTGTGCAATCTGGGGGATTTAATACTTATCAAAGGAAAAACAAAACCCTCTTCTTGGAAAAGGAATGCATCCTGTTTGCATGAATACAGCACAACTATGCAGCCTCTGTGATCCCAAATATCAGTCTCCATCACATTAACTACATAACATTTATGAATTATCCCTCCCCATCTTGCTGAGCAAGAAAACCATTAACATTTTAATGAATCTGGGATGGCAGGATCCCTAAAATTTAACAATTCAGCCTCCAGGCACTGTGCAGAAGATAAGGTAGAAGGGAGTCCCTGGCAGAAGCCACTAGGAGCTGAGGCAGCAGGGATCTCAAACAAGCCACATGCACTTTGGCAGAGGGAAGCCAGTAGAGGTGCAAGGAGAAAACGGCAGAAACACAGATTCATAGAATAGGATATCTTGCTTCCTTTGGAGCCTGCACTTTTCTGAATCACAGGGTCTTTTAAAATTTGCCCCAGAGGGTGCCTAAGCACTCTGGGAAAACAGCGAGCAGACAGATGCTTCTGCCTGTGCCTAGAGCAGAATTTCTCCTCTACCACATAGAACAAAGACTTGAGCTAAGACTCAATGCAAAGCACAGGACTCCGATTAAACTTCAAGGATGCTAAGCAAGGACGCTTCAGCGACCACAAGCACTTGTAGAATTCGCCAGTGATGTAAGTATCCAAGGATATGATTTAGCCAAGTTTCGGGAGTCTGGGGGAACCAGCAGTGGTTTCAGGCACATGGTAATTAAACTCCTATCTCAGAAGATGCTGTAGATAATGCTCCAAGTTTCAGGCATCCTTCGCCAGCAACTCAAAAGCTCAGACATCCACCGCAGAAATCTTATGAGCCTGTTTTTTTAAGACTCAGCACTACCGTAAAAATCAGTCTCTCCATAAACTCCCAGACCCCCAAACTGGAGGGCTGTTTCTGACAGTAGCATTCCTTTATTGGCATCAGGAGAGTGAAGGCTCATTCCTCAAAGCAGGTCCACACCCCAGGAGCTGCAAACAGGCATTTTACAGACAGGTTTCATGCCTGTGCAATTAGTTGTCCCACTAATCTCACACATAATTCATTGTCATTTACATATGCTACTTCTCCTTGCAGCTGTCATTCTAATCCTCTGGTGGTCATCTACGCTCTTGGGGGCTTCTTACTTTATCCATCTTCAGCTCCTTCTCTTGCCCAATTTTAACTTTTTTTCACTCCACCCTCCTGACTTGCCTCCAGCCAGGCTGGCTTTAACTGGTTTTGCTCCTGCTCATCCCATTATCAAGGACACACATCCCACTTCTTGTTACTAGTCCTGGCCTTCAAACAGGTTTATGCTGATGCAAGCTTCAAAATATCTCTCATTCTTAAACTAAAACTGGAAATGACTCTCTTATTCTTAAACAATCATTTATGTTACCCTGCTACACTGTAGCCATCATCAGAAGCAGTACATCAGCTTTTTGAACAATCTAAAACCTAGGGGCAGACAAACTGCACTGCCAAATAATCTTCAGAGTGCTCACCACTACTAGGCTGCTTGCTTAGCACAGCTTCCCTACCCTCACAGTGGATGCTGCCTAGAAAATCTGTAAGAACACACGGTGTTGAAGAGGAGTAAGAAGTAGCATCAACACACAAATAATCCAGGGAAAGTTTTAAGTCATATGGCTCCTAACCTTCTCCACATCCTTCTCCTTCTGAACCACTAAGCAGCTCACCTTATTCTCCCCAGTCTTCTCTCATGTACACCCAAGACCACAGGAACATCAACTTTATATCTGCTGAAGACTTCCAAGGTTTATATACAAGGATATCTGTATTTCTAGATTCACTTACTAACTACAGACTACTTAAATAATTAGTTACGTGGCACATTTTCAGTTCACACTAGCACGTCTCCGGCATTTTAGAACACTTGGGAACTTGAGGAAAGCCACACTGAAGGAGTTTTCCCTGTTCACCTTCCCTGAGCGCCGATGAGCTAAGCCTGTTTAAGATTGTACTGCACAGGCATCCATAAGGCATTTGGAGGAATCCTGCCTGCAGCAATGAATCCCACGTCCAGATGCAAGACCTCACTGCTGCACAGCTGGGCACTGCAGCCTACAAGCGTGCCCAAGTCCAGCCATAAAATAGATCCATTGTCTCATGGAGTCTAAAAGATCATAAAGTGTCCAAAGACTTAGGAAAATATAAGAAAGACAGATGTTACTCTTATTTATGAGGGAAATGGAAGTACTTAGTTTATCCAAACACATTCCTCCTGTGACAAGATGCTAAACTAAAAGGGCTACAGAACATTACAGGAATTTGTATTTGCATTTTTAAGGTCTTGAAGAAACAGAACAGCCAGAAACAAAAGCAATTAGTGCAGCAAAGTAGATAACAAAACCACAAAAACACAGAACAATGACCTCTTATTTCCCAAGTTCAGACATCACCATCACGCTTTCCTATTCATGCAGCAAACTGCCTTCTCAAAAGCTCAGCTATTTTTCTCTGCCTGAAAGGAATACAAAGAGTTCCTTTTTTTTGCCCACTAAAGTACTTTGGTAGTTAGAAAAACAAAAACCCAATGGAGTGCAAGCTGCTTAGCAGGAGAAACCCTTGGCAGGTGGAGAATCCGATGTGATGAAAGGTGGGTTGAACCCACAAATTTAATCTAAGAAATGACTGTACAACTCAGAGAACTTATGCGAGAATTGCAGCAACCCAGATGTCATGCATTTTGCCTGTGAATTTGTGTTAGACGACCATAACATGACCAAACATAGTCAACCATGAGTCCCCCTCCCTGCATCACCTTGCACAGCAGTGTTTTCATCCGAAGAATGAAGTCGTGCAATAGCTGTGGCAGGATTAAGCAGAGTGAAACAGTATGGGTCACCTTCCGCAATAAACCACCGAGACAACAATGTAATGCAATAAAACAGGCCATTAACACTGAACCTTGGATACAGGAAAGCAACTGCTCCCTGCCACCTGCCTTAGTTCAAACCATCATTCGAGGAAGCACTTCCCTGTGCAGCAGCTTCTACATGACCAGAAACGTTGGCACCATCTGTTCTCTTTACAGTTAAGCTCTCAAGCCAACTTCTAAGTCAGGCTGACAAGAGTTCACAGCGCTCTGATCCACCAGGTCTTTAGCAGCTAGCAATTCACTTGCAACTAGAACTACTAAACCAAGTGTTTCTTTTTGTAAAGTACCTGCCACAGAGCACCAAACGCAGCAGCTACAGTTCTATTTCAGTTAATGCTCATGTATTTCTAAAATGTTTCTACTAATGTGTTTCCTCCATCTCTCAGGTTTGGAGTAGGTTTTTTCCAGTTTTCTTCTCTTACAAGGTTTGGCAAATGTGTATAAAATGAATTGCTTCACAGGAATTTTCAGCAGTTGCCTGGAGACTCATTACGCTTCATCAACTACATCAGCTGATAAAGATGGCATTAAAAGCACCGAATGAGTTTCAGATAGTTACAGAAAGGTAAGTGGCCCCCTGAATATTCAGCTGCAAGAGGTTAACTATAAAGAAAAAAAAACTTCTCCATTACCATACTTCTCTACAATAACTTTATTTACAATGTTATGCAACCTTGCTCTCTCCCACCCCATCCATGACAGCTCAGAGAGCACATCCACTGCACAGGAGGCAGACAACACAGCTGACAGTTGCTCTAATTTAGTAACACAGATTTGTTGTTTCTAGATCACTGGGCTATAAGGCTGCTTAGAAGGTGACTTACCAACCCCTGAACTTCTTGCAAAACTGGTTAAGTCCACTAGGCCACAAAAAAAACCCCAAATATTTTCACTCCATCACAGCTTGGGACAACAGAAGTAGCAAATATTACAACCAAGCAATACACTGTACGTGGTTTCCAGCACCACATTTTAAAAGACATTTTTGCCCAGCATCCTTTTCCGAATTTCTCTCTGCAGGTGACAGACTGATTCTTCTGCCACAAGTACAAGTAGAAATATCGCCACTTGCCTCTTGCTAATCACAGGTGAGAAGGAGAGCAGAGATAAAGAAGTGGACTTCTAACCCACAGCCAGCTTTTTAGGGATAGAAAAGACCTTCCCTCCCCCTCCACTTATGAAATTCTAGGCATTTCAGAGAGCTGGAAAGAAATGAACCATGATATTAAGATAGGATGTAAAACTTTTTTAAATGAGAAAATCAAATAGACTCTCAGAAGGGCAGAGCTAGAGACAAGCACTATTTTATCACTGTATTTCCACCACTGGCTCTCTTGTGCTCTTTCCCCTCCTCTGCATCAAGAACGATGGGTAAATCCACAAAGTACACAGAACAACATTCTGCAGCACATAGATAGCAACTTCAGCTACAGGAAAACCCCACGAACTCAGTTGTACAGACCACGTCACAGGATGCAATAGAATCAAGCAAATCAACATCAGAGCTTACCATTGCGAGACAAATCAAGTTCCACCAGCTGCATGAAATTCGCTATTTCTGGAGGGAGTCGCTGGATTTCATTATCGCTGAGTCCAAGTTTCCGTAGCTTCACAAGTTGGAAGAAAGGCTGAAAGAAAAAAAATGCCATGACAGAAAACATTTACACAACTCCTATATAACATGATAAACAGGAACCGGAAGATGCTTTCAAACTTGGAATTACAGTCATTGCTTAAAATCAGTGGTACAGACCTCTCTCAGAGCACTGTTTTAATTTTTATGGGCAGATGGGGTAGTATCTGTGCTTTACCCAAAATTAAAATTATTTAAAAACAATAACAATCTGTAAAGCTTCCTGTTAAAGATGGAAGCAGACAAACACAAAACACAGTCAAAGTCATTAGCAGCGTTATTAAAAGCTTCCCAACAATGCTTTGCGGCTCTCAGAAGTTAATGCAGAGGGACACTGTGAAAAGACAATCCAGAAAACCCCCAGAAATGGGCTGGGGCAAGGCTTTCTCCACCAACAAGAGCCATAACCAACTAGGTTACAGCACCAACCTCCCTTGGGAAAAATCTCCCTCCAGCTTCATAGACATTCTGCTCCACAGCCCAGTTTCAGAAGGAGGAATGAAGGTTGGTCAGGATACACAGAATTCCTCATCTTCCCAGCTTGGGGAGGAGCCCAAGCCAGCCCTGTCTCCACAGTGAGGACGTGGGCACACACACAGGAGGCTGATTTTCCCTGACCTTCAGCTACAGGTTCAGAGAGTCCGATAGCCCCTAAGACCAGCCAACCATCAAAGGGGACAGGTCAACCTGCAAGTCAACCTTGGGCAATGGGAGCAGCTGATGATCACAGGACAAAACTGTTATTAAAACTCTGCAGGCATCCCTAGGGGTAGTTGGTGAGCTCTTATCACTGATTTCCTTTCTTCCAAGCAGGCCTTTCAATGACAGTGGGCTGCAGGTGGTGAGGATTTGTGCAGAACAAAACGACTTCATAAATAAGTTACTTTTACCATATCTGATCTGACTTCTCAAATTTTGGGAGACTTCTGTGCCCCTAGGCTCCACAGTTACTTTTGCCCAAGAGTCAGACACTGTGCATGCTTGTGGTGTACACACACACCACCATGAGTTTTGACCCCTAGGTTAGGAATATCTGCTTACATCTCTCCACCAACAATTCTTGGTACTCTCTGAGTGTCACTCAGTTCTCTCTGAGACTGACATGAAAAGGGGCACAAAGACAGACACCTTACTACAACACAAGGTAAGAGCACAGGCTTAGGAATCTGTTATGTCTTGGAGTAGTATCTTAGAGCTGATATAATAAATGATGTTTTAAGCTCAAGATTCCCCCACAACAGTGCCAATCTCTCAATATACATTGCTGATACTTGTCAAGGAAAAATAAAACATTACGTACATTAATGCATTTCCTCAAAACCGATGGGCTCTGTTTAGCGACTAAAAATCACAGAATCATAGACAAAGGAAAGAGGCTTTAACAAGTTCATAAACACTCTGCAGTTGAAAGATGCACCAGATCTGAATGTAAAAACTCAGAAGCATTTCTTGAGTCAGAATGGCATTCCTTCCCCCACAAGCATTAAAGGCCTTTGATAACAGAGATGACGCAAGAAGAAGATGAGAAAATGCCCTTCACACAATTCCACATTTGTATCTCCCTAAACGCTTGTATTACCATTAAAATAGCCACAACCTTTTGTTTCTGTCTTCACAGGATCCACAACTGCTGTTTCCTATAATCTTTTTATCTTCTAAAACAAATACATCCCTTTTGCTAAATATTTATTAATATGACTAAATCAAGAATCCACCAGGAACTTTAAAAAGCACTTGAAAATACTTCTATCAGAACCCAGTGGAACAACACTCCACAGAAGAGATACTTATCTGGCCCAGCACCAGCCAAAATAAATACTTGCTAAAAAGTGTTCCTCAGCTAGCATGTGTCTGCTAAACTAGATGGCATTTTAAATAGCGATATTCTAAGAATCTTCTCATAAGCAGCAGCTCTTCTCACCAGAGATGCTCTCAAGTGGTCAGAAGCTCTAAAAGGCAGAAGGAACACAGTTAAAAAGCCCGAAGAAATAGCAAAATACTAGTAAGGGCTGGGCATAGCTAGGAAGGTTCAAGGACTCTCACAGCACCAGCGTACAATTATTTGTTACACGTGCAGGCCACAAGTGTGTGACAAACACGTTTACACAGTGAAGGCATTCCTTTTTCTTTGACTAAATAAAGACTGTCCAGAAGCAGTATTTCCAGTTTGTGTAACGATTTTTAATGAATGACACCATGTATGGAATGGTATCTTATTTGAACATGTTTGCCTTTTAGCTCTAAACTACACAACTCCGTCACTCTAGCATGTTTAGTACATCCGACTCCCCTTTCAGTAAGTATTTTTCCTTCATCTGAAGTTCTAAAGCAATGATGCATCTCCCTCCTTCGGGGGATATTTGGTTTACTTGGTGAAAAGATTGTAAGGAGGAAGGAGAACTAAGTTACTGAGCAGTCAATATAGGTGTGTATAGATGTATATGCATGAGCATATCAACAGATATATTAGTATCTAAGATGTAAGTATAGACACACATACATAGGTACCCACATGTAAGTATATGCGTATACACACACACACACATACATATATAGCTATAATTTCTTAAATGCCAACCAGAAACTTGTTGCTAACTCAACATCTCAGACACAATCCAGGCTCTATTTGAAAAGCTCCAGCGCAAACCCAACACAATAGGGTTGTTGGTCAGAGCAGCACGTAGGCTCTAATAGCAGGTTTTGATTGCAGACCCGACGTCTCCAAAAGTATCTTGGCAACACTTTTACTGCTGCTTAGCTTCACCAGCCTAATTAATAGTGCTTAAATGAGACAAGTAACTCCGTAAGTGCCGGTGCTAAAGAAGCCCACAACTTTCTATGTAGTGGTAAATTCCAACCTTCAGCTGAAGCTTTCCTGCTATCAAAGCATTTGATATCAATGGGGTGTCTATACATAATGATTTTGTAAAAACACATATCTTGAGTAAAGCCCTTCTCCCTTCCACACAGCCTCACGTTTTTTAAAAAGAACTTAATTCTGACTAAATTGGGTCAATGTCAGCCAACAGAAGAGATAAGAGTGTGACTCAAAATATAAACTGTGTGATCCCACAGTCCTCGTTTTCATACTTTTTTTCCCACAGAATACCACTACAACTGACACTCTTGTTCTAGAAAAAAAACAAACAGTTAAGAGCGCTAAGCCAAACTAGTAGGATTGATAAAACTCAAAAGATTTTCTCCCGAGAAAGTGGCCAACACAACACGTTTCTGGTCTTCTTTCTGTGGTTCACTCCTGCAACAAAACACATTCACGACACTGAATCGTGCCTGAATCAGCACCTTCCTTATGGAAAAACTAAATATAATGGAAATAGATGAGAACAATAGGAAACTGAAATAAAAATATCACAGCGGGGCGCAAAGACCTACTTTAGGCTAATTTGGTTTAAGAGAAGGAGCAACATGTCATTGTTTGGAGCCTTCCCAGGACTAGAGACACAGCAAACTCACAATCCATGCAGCACAGGTAGCATAACTACACATTTACTGTGTTAAATGTCTCCATAAAAAGGCTGCTACCGGCAGCCAAGAGAATTCAAATGAGAGACTTGCATGAAATTCACTGCCTAACTTTTAAGATGATCCAGCATGAGCAGCAGAAATTAGAATGAGAGAGAGAAGGGGAAGAAAACTGCAAATTAACACAATTGTTTGGTTATATTTACATAAATAATTTTTACCCAAAAATTGCCTCTTTTTTATGTGCAGGTTCTTGAGCTGTTGCTGAAAGGCTTAAACATTTTTGAGTACTTGCTTTGACATCGAGGTTTTTTCCCCCCCTCTCAGAAGAAAACCCACCAGTTGTAGTTACCACTATGGGCTTTCAACATCCACACACAGCGCCTTAGCTTGGAAGGCTTCTTCAGGAATCAACATTATACTCAAACATGAATTGAGTGAAGTGCCAGAGCACCGTGCATTACTAGATCCTGTTTCTCAAACACCGTCTACATTTATTTCAGTCATTTTCCAAACCTGCAACTGAGCAGTTGAAGGATGTCTGCACTCCAGAATAAAGAGTGACAGACAGTAATTTCAACACAGTTGAACTCCTAATTACATTCCTGCCTCAAATCTTACTCCAGGCTTCATTTTCTTCTTCCAGGTTGTAAAGAAAAACCACCCGGGGAAGCCTTCACTTTATTTGTTCTCTCCCATTCAGCAGCTACATATCCTCTTTCAGAGGGCAGATAAGGGATATTTCAATCAAGCCTTTCCCCCACCCTTTTCACACTGCCCCAGAAAGAGTTGGGAAGGGTCTTTTCTTCAGGCTAACACAAGCAGAAGCTGCAATTAGACTTCTATAAGCAAAGCAGTAAACAGGATAAGGCATCAAACCACCTGACACAACATTCTGCAGCTCCCCAATGAGGTCCCAAGTCACCAGACTACCAAATCCCCTAGAAGCTGGGGATTTTTGGGCTGCACCATTGGCTTCAGCAAGAAAGCAGAGGAAGCCCAACCTTTTCCAGGCAAACACACTGCTTTTTTTTGTTGTTGTTGCACTCTGAGCAGAGAAAGGATTCAAGGCAGAAGCAGCACCAAGTCTAAGTGTTCTGCTTCCAAGGCATGTGTTTGCTAACGGAGCTCACCTACATACAAGCTCATTCTTTGTTTAGCAGAAAAGCAAGGATGGAGAAGGAAAGGCAAGCTTTTCCTCAAGTGATGGACCAGGGGAACAGTCTTCTGCACACCTGCTCTACAGACAGCCACCAGATGGACAACCCTTCCACACAGCTGAAGTCTCTGTCTCCACGTGTTTCATGGCAAAACCACAACTGCTACAGACTTCTGGCATCCTAGCAGATGGTTTCATATGCCCAATCCATGTTTGTAGAAACTATTGCAGCTGTACTTCAGTTTTGCAGCATTTCTGCACTTATTTTGTCATTGTGGATATTAATGAAAGAGGGCACAGGAGCAAGCAGGAATCCACACAATAAGTAATAAAATAACTAGATTTCATAAGAGAAAGTGTTAATGAAAGATCACAGCTTGCGGGCTTGGAGCCTAAGCAGAACCTGGTACAGACAACTACTATTTCCCCCTCCAACAGGTGCTTCAAAGCTAGACATAAAGGGCCATACAGGTAGAAGGGTTGTAGGAGAAGGGTCTACAGGAGATGAGCAAAAATTATTGCTGCTGCCTCACTGATACCAGCAGTCAAATTGTACCCACTGCATGTCTGGCCCCACTTTTCAAAGCACATGTCACTTTCTGCACTACACTCAATAACAGGTCAGCTGCTGCTCTTACTTGTAGCTGTTACCACCCATCCTGAAAAATGGCCAAGGGACTATGCTGTCTCAAACACTACATAAAAATGTTTCTCTAATGAGTGATGCCTTGAACATGCTGTTCATGCTGCAGGCAAGGATTTACTTTCTCTTTTAAGTCAATTAAGCAGAGGCAGCAAAGGTTAAAGAGCACTTGATGCCACAGCCATCAGAGCATAGATGTAGGAGGGACTATTGTTGCCTTTAAGAGAGGCCAGAAAACATCTGCTACAATGAAATATGGATTAATTGCTGTTAAATGCACTTGCCATTTGGAGGAAAGTCAAAAAAACCCAACACCAACCAAAAACCACCCCACATTCAATCTCACTAATGAATTTGTAGTGTGCTGTTCCAGTATGCAAGACAGTTGGCAGGATGTACTATCTCTTTTTAGAACAACTGACACAATTAGATAAGGAATGCTATAATCATAAACTCTAAGTATATTCATAAAATGGATTTTAGAGCTACAGATGTACAGACCTTGTCTTATTTGTATGTACATCACACAGAGAAGGGGATGCTACCAATGCTGCACAACTTACAGCAAAAAACACTTTAAATTATTGAATCATAACACAGAAAGACACTGAGGTGCTCGAGCAGGTGCAAGGAAGGGCAACAGGGTTGGTGAAGACTCTGGAGAACAACCTTTATGAGGAGTGGGTGAGGTTGCTGGGACTGGATAGTCTGAAGGAAAAGGCTGAGAGGAGCCTCACTGCTGTCTACAACTACCTGAGAGGAGGTTGTAGAAAGGTGGGATCTGATCTCTTCTCACAAGTAACAAGTGATAGGGCAAAAGGAAATTGTCTCAAGTTGCACCAGGGGAAGTTTAGGTTGGACATTCGAAAAAGCTTCTTTATTGAAATGGTCATCAGACCTTGAACCAAGCTGCCCAGGGTGGGGGTTGAATTGCCATCCCTGGCCATGTTTCAAAGTCATGTAGATGTGAAGCTCTGGGACATGGTTTAGTGGTGGGCTTGGGAGAGTTGGGTCAGTGGTTGGACTTAATGAACTTAAAGGTCTTTTCCAAACTAAACAATTCAATTATTCTAAGAAATACTTTCCCCCAGAGCTGCCCACAGAAGTAGAGTCACCTGCTGGCAATACGTTTCCTAACACAGCCCAGGATACCTTTTGCCTTCTTTGCCAAGAAGCAGCACTTCCAGCTTCTGGTCAGCTTTTCCACCGTGTCACCCATGGCTTTTTGCCCAGTCTGTACTGGAGAAGTGTGTGCAGCGCTTTGTGTTTCTTTACTAAGCTTTGCGCAATACCTGTCCACCCATTCCTCCATCCTGTCAATGTCCCTCTGAACGGCAGAGTAAGCATCTTCCTCATCAACCACCTCCAGGCAGATCCCTGAACATATTAAAGTCCATTTCCTGAAGTCCAGGGTTGCAGTGCTGCTTTTTGCCCCGTTTCCTCCTCTCAGGATTCTGTACTCCACCATCTCACAGTCACAGCCAAGGTGACCATGGTCACTATAGCCGCTGCAACCCTGACCTTCACATCTTATGTCTTACACTTACAACCATGACCTTACAAACTTCCTTGTTTGTAAGTATAAGGTTCAACAAAGAACCTCTGTCCATTGACTCCATGATCACCTGCAGATGTCATAGTGGTTCAAGACCCAAATGAGGGCCTTGGCCTGTGAACCTGAGGCTTCTTCCACTTACATGAAGGCTGCATCATCTACTGCTTCTCCCTGATCAGGCAGCCGGCACCAAACACCCAAAATATTATCATCCCATTAGTCCCAGGCTGCTCCCAGCTGGCCCATAATCCACCCCAAGGGAAAGATTCACATCTCTGTACTGCTCTCTCACAGGCTGGGCAACTCCCTGTCCTTGCCGTCCAGACCTGTCCTCCTTAAACAGCCTGCGCTCATCCATTGTAGCACTCCAACCATGCAAGATGTCACAACAGATCTCTGCAAATGAGATCTATAAATCTGACAAAAAAGGAAAGCAAGCTTCTAAACGTTTACATCTTAAGAAGGGATGGTTACAAGCTACAAGCACAAGCTTAAAGACCTGTATAACATGTTAATCTCTTTCTACACATCACTGGCTACTGATCAAGCAAGAGACTTTCAGGCTTGTGGTTGCATAACAGGAGAAACTATAGTAGAACAGTGAAACTTAGCCTACAAGTTTTTCCTCTGAGAAAGAGATGTGGTGTGGGAAGAAACAGAGATCTTTTTCTTAGGAGTTTCCACAGGGTTTTGGTTTGATAACAGCACCTTGGATTTCAACACCAGGCACTGCTTAAGCCAAACACCAGTACACCACTGGATTCTCAAACACTGCACAGGAGGAGGCCAGGGTTTAATCAGGTTTCTCAGGGATGGAGTCTCCCATCACTCAAAAGACCTCTTTAGAGAAGCTTTAGAATGCAACGCCAGGAAATAAAAACAGAGATGACAGATACAAACTATAAACCCAAACAGAGAAGTGGGATTATGAGCTACATTAAAATTATTCCCAAAAGAAGAAAGAGTTCTGCGGATTCTTAAGCTACACCAAACACATACAGAACATTTCTTCTTCTCCTTTTTTTGTTACGTTGGAGGTTTCACAAACAACATCTGCAAAAAGTCTCAGGGGAAAGTGGTCTTTATCCTTTGAGTAAAGCAACTGAGCAACAGCAAGAATAAAAAGCAGCAAAACGTGAGCTATAAGCTGTTCCCACCATCCATCAATGCAAAGAACACTGGAGATTTAAAATAAAAGCCAAAACATAATCCTGCATTCAAAGATATTTCCTTTCTTTTACCAGTGAAAAAAAACCACCGCAGCGATCCAGTTTTGTACTTCAAATCCCACATGCAAAGAAATTAAATTGACAGAATGTACCGGCCCTTAAATTCTAATTTACAGGAGTAGGAAACAACATTTCATCAACAGCAGACCAATCTACAGAGAATTCAAAGCATTGCATTTTATCTGACGCTTTCCACTACAGAAGATTGTGAAGTGCATTGTGCAGAATGTGTTATTTTCCCCTCTATCAGAGCAATTTGCCAGAAAGCCCACTCCTGGGTGTAGTATTGCAAACACTACGCTTTTGACGTGTAGTAAATGATACACCACACACTGCAGCTCAAGCTGAGAAAGGCTTCAAGCTTTCAACGCTGAGTAACAAGGGTCCAGGCTTAGGAAAAAACATCACAGAAATTACATTCTGAAGTCAGTCTGCGCACATCGGCGATCACATACTGTTATTTTCTCTTCAATCAAATCCGATAAACTAGATATTCAACAGAAGGCACTTAGGATCCAGCAGAAGAGAAGCTATTATTTAAGCACACTCTACCACTGGCCCTATTAAAAGTCCCTCCTTTTGAGTCTGAAGGATGCAGCTCTTTAATTTGTCTTGCAAAGTAGAAGTGGTGAGAAGCATGCTGACAGCTAGAAACTGCTGGCCTGTGGGAGAACAGCCATATCTGCCCAGAAAGGCTAGAGACCGGAGTACTCTGGAAAACCACTCTCTGTTCCTCCAGGCTGGCTCATCCTGCAGAAAGCAAAAGAACATCACAAGGAGCCTGAGAGGCAGCAGAGAAAAGGCAAGAACATAGGACAAAGAAAAATGTTTCCAAGGGCAGCCAAGAATCTGGCACAGAAGGGGAAAAAAAGCATCACAAACCTAAGGCAGCCGGTTGCTTAGGTCAGAGGAAGCAAACAGGATCTTGGGGCATCAAGGACAGGAGAGGATGGGAAAGTATGAACATAAGGGGCAAGCAGTCTGAGGCAAGGAAGCAAATAAGGAGAGGAGCAGAAATAACAGGGGCAAAGACATCTCACTCCACTTGCTGGAAATTTCCAGATTAACCCTTCTTAGCATTGTCCCCTTAGAAAGGGGTGAAGGATTCTACCATATTTTACGCAGTCAACTCAACAAAAATAAAGTAATTCTTTCAAACTAATTTAAGTATTTTCTTGTTCCTGCTCTCTGTGGGATACTTCAGGTAACTCTCCTTACACACAATGCAGCAATATTGCTGGGTCTTTTAGCTAGTCTCTTCTCAACAATTCACCTTCTGTCTTTTGAAGGTATTCCTCTGTGTGAGTGTCCTGTTGGGGCTATTTTGGTAACCCCCTACCACCTATCATGTTCTACTGTCTTCTAGAACAACAGAGGTTTTAAGTATACTAGTAGACTTAAAACATGACTTATCTACATGACTACTCAATTATATGTCTTTGGAGACTTTCAGGTATATTAGAGCGACTCTTTTCCTGGTACACTGGAGCAAACCAAACAACTTTCATGGCTAAATTATGGCAAGAGGACTAGGGAAAAACAGGGGAGAAGGGGGAAGCACATACAGCTTGAGTCATCCCATCAACTTGAGACAAACACAGGTCTCCATGGTCCAACATGCCACTTGCTAATACTTCTCTGCCTCAGAAAGCCTTATTTTGAAGGGACAAAACAAGTTGTGCAAGTGTTAGGAAAGCAGATGTCTAGAGATAAAGCTACCATCAATGTCTGAGACTTGCAACATGGCAAAACTTAGGAAAAAGACCTCCTGCCTGCTGCGACAGGCACTTCAGCCCACACCTGCCCACACTGGGAAGGTCTGAACCATTAGTATGTACAATGAAGAATAGGGCAACAGAATTGGAAATTTCTGTGTCCAACCGGCCACGGCAACTTCCGCTGAGTCACAGAGTCTACAGGGCAGTTTTTCTTTACTATTTCAAGGTGAGTTTTTACAGCAGCAGTTTCCTATGGAGGATCACAACCATATGAGTGAGATCACCTTAACAGTGCCACAAGATACATTATGACATCTGCACAGCCCACTGATGATTCACCGGCAATCAATACAAATTGCTGTGGACTTTAGGACACCAAGCACAGGAAAAGATCTAACCAACTGGCCACTGACAGTTTAACAAGTCTCCTCTATTCCTTAGACAGGAACTAGCCAAAAACTAGCCTGATTGGGCATTATTGCCCTTATGCACATAGAGAGGAAACTTGAAGGCAAGACTAAAATCATGCATTACACTAGATTAAGGGCGTAATGGCCACCGAGATCTATGCTGACATAAAATACTCAATTATATGTCTTTGTGTTTTCTCTGCAAGAGGTACATTGCATACCAACTTTCTGTACTTATTGTGATTACATATCTGTACCTTGCGTTGACACTAACCATGAAGGCATGGGCAGTGTACCCTGTAGCTCCTTTCCACAGAGAGATCTACTACTCTCCCAATTCAAACTCCTATAGTAGAATTTTTTAAACTATTTCCTGGCAGAAGTTAAACAGGGCCTATTCCCCTCCAGCTACCCTTCAATAGATCACTCGAACATGCAGGACTGCACCTACATTTTTGTACTCAACACTTAAGTAAGATGATTGCACTATATTCCATTTATCAGAACACCTCAATAAGGAACTGACAAGGAAAGTTCATAGGTCCATGCAGGAAGTCCTAAATAAAAATGCCTTCCCGTACTGCACAAAGTACTTGGAACAGATGCTACAAGTATCTTTCTGTGGTTGTATTTCATCAGTTTCCTTCTTGCCCAGCCAAAAACCCACAATGTATTTCTACAGTATATTTAGGCACTCCTGTAACCTGATCCAGGCACTTGAAAAAAACTCTGCTAACTTCAACTTTTGTTCGATTCCACTGCAATGTCAGTGAGCCTGGTCTGCTTTTCTTCTTTTTACACTCTCAGCTATGTTTCACATGTATTTTTTTACGTATAGTATGGACTCACATTAAGTAATAAGCAGCCTTCTTAGCTCTGATATGCCTATTTCATGTATTACAGTTCAAGAAAGGAACCAGGACAGGAGACAATGAATAGCTGCACTCTATTTACAGAAATAAACACTATATAATAACACAAACAACAGACATCATTTACATGTGTCCACAGCAACCAGTTTGTGGTGGATTTATTACACTTTTCAACTAAAAACAGAGAGCCACAGGTCTCCATGGGAGTTCAGTCACAAACACGTGCAATACCCCTATCATTAGAAGTGTGCAAGCCTGAAAGCCAACACTAAAAGTAAGTCTAGCTCAAAAAGAGACTCTGGAGTTTAGCCTGTGCACAAAGCCAGCAGAAACTGCTGTTAGGAGAAATAGTCGCACCCACACAGAGACTATGTAAACTAGTCTTGCTCTGCTTCAGAAGAAGAGCAGAGTCACAACAAGATGCAAACCTGTGCCCAGGATATTCCAAAGAAAAAGCCAGATTTAAATCATGTGTTCGGCTGAACATCTTTATTACTGCCCGCAGTGCCTCCGTGTGTCTCTGCTTCTCCACCAGGATGACTCTTACTCTTACAGAAAGCAGTTTCTGTATGGGAACTCAGTTTAAAAAAACATAAGGCTGTTTAAACTTCGGTCTGAACAGACCAACGATGGTTCAGGTAGAAACAAAGGTGCTTTTGAAAATTTTTCTGGCTAAGTGAATTCACTTTCTTAGATTCCCAGTTAGTAAGAGTACACAAACTTTTAAAAAGCACAACTTCCAGATAAGGCTTCCCCTCCACTGTCAAACCAACCACAGCTCACAAAGGCTTCCGTCGTGTCCAAAGTTTGAAAAGGAAACACGGAAAGACATCCCCGGTTCATCAAGCCGAGCATCGACCACATCTCCCCCTCCTTCCGTAGCCCTGGAGTTGAGCAGTGCCTCACCGGAACAACTCTGACGGAGTTTCTCCAGCAAACTCACCACGTACCAGTCAGAAAGTTGCACTGGCAGGCACCTCCTCGTGTCTCAAAACCATGTCAAACTGGAACTGAATTCACCTTTGAAGACTTAAAGTCGTGTAAGTGTGGTACTTAAAGAAACGGCTTAGCGGTGGGCTTGGTAGAATGCGATTATGGTCGGACACCAGGCTCTTAAAGGTCTTGCCCAACCTAAGCGATTTTCTGATACTCCCTTAATGCAAGATGGAAAAAATCCGCCGACGCGTTCGACGCAACGAGCACAACAGTGAGCAGAGTGCGGGACTCACAGCGGGGAAAAGCCCCCTGGGCTCGCTCTCGGGTTTTGCATCGCTAAGTTTCCAGGAGTGCACGACAGACACAGACCGCTGGCATCTGCTCGCGGGTTCTGTTTTTCCCACGTACGGGGCAGATATTATCTAGGGGAGGGGGGGAGGAGAAGGGTTTAATATCCTCCAAGGCCTCGCAATCCCGATGACGATCATGTTAATCGCTGCACACACTCTCATTCTGTGCCTGCTGCCCCAGCTCCTGTGTCCTCCGCACACAGCACGCACTCTACACACCCCCCCCGCTCACCTTGGGCAGCTCTCGGAGCTGGTTGGCGTCCAGCAGGAGCTCCTCCAGGCTGCGGCTGTAGCGGTAGATCTCCTCGGGCACGGCGACCAGCGAGCAGTGTCGCCTGTCGATGG
>VZRI01013328.1:31865-52063 GCA_013397515.1 Upupa epops
GATGTTAGGGTTACTTGGTTGGTTTTAGGTTGGACTGGATGATCTTTAAGGTCTTTTCCAGCCTCATCATTGCTGTGAGACTGCAATCTCACCTCATATTAGGCACCCCATTCATCAGCTGGGAATTACACAATAGTGCTGAATGGTAGTTTCCAAGTGAGCCAGCGAGGGTGAGTACACAACACCTTACCTTCCTCAAACTAACATTGTAATACTTTCCCTTTAGTCCCTTCCCCAGCCTTGTTGCTCTCCTCTGGACCCACTCCAGCACCTCAACCTCTTTCTTGAAGTGAGGGGCCCAGGACTGCCCCCAGTACTCAATATGAGGCCTCACCAGTGCCAAATACAGGGAGAGAATTATGTCTCTAGTCTTACTGGCCACACTATTCCTGATCCAAGCCAAGATGCCATTGGCCTTTTGTGCCACCCGGGCACCCTGCTGGCTCATACTCACCCCGTTGTCAGCCAGTACTGCCCACTCTACCAGGCTGCTCTCCAGCCACGCATCCCCCACTCTGTAGCTGCCGGGGGTTGTTGTGGCCAAAGTGTAGGACCCTGCACTTGGCTCCGTTAAACCTCATCCTGCTGGCCTCTGCCCATTGATCAGCCTGTCCAGATCTCTCTGCAGCATCTTCCTCCCCTCCAACAGATCAACACTTGCCCTAGCTTGGTGTCATCCACAAATTTACTAAGGGGAGATTCGATCCCCTCATCCAGGTCATCAGTAAAGATGCTGAATAGAACTGGGCCCCGCACTGATCCTTAGAGAGCACCACTGCTCACTGGGCACCAGCTGGCTGGGGCATCATTCACAACCACTCTCTGTGCCCGGTCACCCAGCCAGTTTTTAACTCAGTGGAGGGGGCACCCATCCAAGCCACCGGCTGCCAGCTTTGCCAGGAGGGTGCTGTGGGAGACCGTGTCAAAGGCTTTGCTGAAGTCTAGGTAGACCCCATCCACAGCCTTCCCCACATCCACTTGGCAGCTCAACAGAAAGAAATTGGTGACCAAGGAGCAACCTGGGCAGACCCAGAAACTTACTGTCTTTGAAAAAGAGATGGAAATTTCAAGGACTCTTTCAGGACAACAGCACATTTTTCTTTGGCTTGGGGCTTAGGAAGGGCAGAACGAGTGCCCCATCATGGATCTTTGTAGGACAGGCAGTATTTGGGGTGCCCGTGCTGGCTGTTCATAGCACAGAAACTGCTCTTGTCGCGTGTAATCGGGAAGCAAAGAGCACAAGTGATAAATTTTGGTTGTTTTTAGCCATTACTCCTAGTGTTCTCTGTCCCTCTAATGAACATCTTCTGGGTCATCAGCCACTTATTAGATTTGAGCGGTAGAAGTTACCTTGTTTTGGGAACAGAGGCGTCAATCGGTGCGCTTAGCAAAGCCAAGTCAAGATTCCCAGTCAAACTCAATTACCCGACTTTTCTCTTTGCTCTCACACAAAGGGAATTCTAATTGCACAGACTTCATAGAGCAGCTCATGAGGAGCCGCTAAATTACAGACAGCAGGCAGGAACAGGTGGGGGAAACTGGTTTGGAGCTCCAAGAGATGTGGCAACCTGTATTGAAAATGCAAGAGTATTGGCAAAGCAACTGGAATCATCAATGCCAGGAGCTGCAGGGTTCTTTTCCTTCCAGAACAGCACTGGGATATTTTCTTTGTGACAAACAGCCCCTCCCAGCTCACAAGAACTTCATCCTGAAACTAGAAAGGCCCTTCCAATTAGCATAGCCATACAGCTAGCTGGTCCTAGCTTTATGAGCTACCTGCATTCACTGAATGCAAACACACAGCAGATGCCTGTTTCCCTGGAGGATGCCTCAGATTATATGTTGACACGTTCTGTGGTGACCAGCTATCCATCCCTCCAGCAGTCCAAAGACAAACCCCACCGTAAGTAGGCTGAAAATGACAAATCCCATTTGTTCCCTCTCAAGTGTCTAACCTGCTTTCAAACGCTGCTTCTCAGCCACAGGGTACAAGGGCAAAAACACTCTCCTTTTAACTTCAAGTGTAAGGGGACACACACGGTGTGCTCCAGTGGAAAACCAACAGCGAATACACAGCTTGAGTTTTCCACAATCGTACAGAATTTACACTGCTGCTACCGACAGGACAATCAGCCTCAGGTGTCTGTGGAGGTGACTACGTACCCCCCCTCCCTCTGTTCTGAGTGCCATTGAAACCACTCTTTTCAGCTGATTCAGTTGAAAGCATTGACAAATGGTCTGCGGTACCCAGGCCTCCTATAAATACAGATAAACACAATATAAATAAAGCCATGCTGTCTCTTTTCAGCAAAAGAGATGCTACAACTTCGTTTTCTCCGCTTCAGCCTGAGCCAGCGATGCAGTTCAAACCCAGCTGTCTGTAATGACACAGAAAATATAAGGCAGAGAATGGCCGGCTGTTTCCTGGTGAGGTTTGAAAATAAGGAGGCAACACATACTGCACTTTGAAGAGAGTCATCTCTACTTTCACCAGAGTGGCTTACAATTCCGAGTCCGACTGAATACAGCTGTGTTTTCCACAGCGACAAAAACCAGGGAGGTGCCAGAGCTTTGCTCTTCCAGCTTGCTGGTGGCAGATTATTTATTGGGCTGAATGGACCAAGACTGCTGCAAACTGAGTGACCTGTGTTACAGCCCACGTGGCTGTTACCATCCCGGTATTTCCCGAGTGTGGCATAAACTGTCTATAATAAATCCCAAGAGCTTGATAGCAGCAGAGATTTCTACAGCTCAGCTTCACAGCTAGTGACTGCTCGCTGGCTATGGAAATAGCCTCTGTGTTTGCCACAGCTGTTTGTCCACTGGTACTCATTCTGGGCAGGCCCTACACAGGCATTAAGTAAGGAGACAGGATCTGCCCCTGATGCTCAGAAAACAGATTTTGCAGGGATTATCCAACCAATGGGAATTAACTTTTGAGTTCAATTCAGCGTCTCCTCCCTCACCCATCTAATCCAATTTTGAGAGTGAACTTCTTTTTAAATGTTTGCTACTTAGGGCAGGTAAAAAGCGGGTGAGTACAAACTGCTGATGGGGCTGTCCTCAAAGGGAAGCAGCGAGCCTCAGTCTGTAGCCTAATGTGCTCCAATGCTGCTCAAAAGCAGCGTCACTCTAATTCAACCTCTTGCATTTAATTTCCAGTAGTGGGAAGAGGCAGCCCATCAGCTGCATGCTCACGTAAATTGCTCACTTACCCCAAAGATTACCTGGAAGTTTGCTGCCTGACACCAGGCGGTACTGCAGGGGCTGATGTGACATGCTGATGTATTTTACACCAGCCAGATTTGAAACAATGGAGCTCTTGGAAGGCACTCGAGAAAGCCTTCCCTCTAGCAAATCCTCTTCTTACTTTACAGAGACAAGAAGTGACACCTGATTAAAGATGCAAGCCCAGACACTGATCTCTGGTCTTTGTAGGCTGTTACACTGAGGCCACCAGACCTCCAAGCCATATCTGACCTTGTATGAAGCAGCTACTACTGCTCCAAAGTATCTTGTCTCCACTACTTAAAATAGCACAAAGCATCTTTTAAAAAAGACTGCCAAAAGGCATCAGAGGCAGAGTCAGGTGAGCAGAGGACAGCAGATCTATCTGCTCACTTCCACACAGGCACAGCCCACTCGTCATGCCAGACTCTAAGCAGAGCTGTAGATGCCCTTTGAGCAGGTTTTGGGAACAGGTGAAGCTCTGGGTGTTTTGCACAAGTTCCATTTTCTAGCACAAGCATCAAAATTGAACTTTCTACATTTTTTCCTGCATTTGGAGCTGCTGCTCCTTCAGTAACAGAATCACCTAATTTCACATCTGGTAAGCAAATGGTGACTCTTGCAGGGATGTCCCTTCACGTCCCCGGTGCTGCACTGTCATACTGCCTCGGGAGCTGGAGAAGGAAGGGTTCTGATAAAAAAAGAGAGCAGACAGATGGCAAGAGCTGGGTGGACAGAGGAGGTGCCACGATGTCAGTAAGGACATAGCATGGGATAATGATCCTTTTACTTCTGATGAGTGGCTAGAAACACCAGCAGGTTTTAGGCAGAAGTGAGGTGGAACCAAAACTGCCTCGACATGATGGGGAGAGCTGACAAGGCAAACAGCTACGTTAGTTTTTTGGATGACAAAGCATTACTTTGACTCTCAAAGTCTGGGACTACCCTTATGTTGCTCTGATTCAGAGATCGACAGAACGGTTCAGGTTGGAAAGAACCTTAAAGATCATCCAGTTCCAACCCCCCTGCCATGAGCAGGGACACCCCCACTAAACCAAGGTGCTCAAGGCCCCATTCAGTCTGGCCCTGAACACTTCCAGTGAGTGGGCAGCCACAACCTCCCTGGGCAACCTGTTCCAGTGTCTCAGCACCCTCATAGTGAAGATGTTTAAGGTTACACATGCTCATGGCTTGACACCCATCTTACAATAAAACCAAAACCAAACCTGCAGGCTGCATGCCAGTGTGCTAAGAAAAGGGTTGGTAGAAGGACATTACCTGGACCGTAACTTTCATGGTTGCCTAAAGGAGTTACACTCAAACTGTACCTATAGGAAGAGGAGGATCTCATTCTCACAGCCACTTCTTGCAACACTTGAACCCCTCTAACCACCCATACAGGGACAAGGAGCAGCCTCCAGAAAGGACAAACAAGCAGGAACAGGAACCTTACTTCAAGAAGAGTAAGAGATGGGATGCAAATCACCCACCAGCCTCCTTATCCTCCTTATCACCATCAAGATTGAAACCTCATGGAGACACTTACCCTTCTGCTGTCAAAATTGCCAGATTACATGGCCTGGAAACCAGTTATCACCACCCTAAAGAAGCCAGATAACCTTTAAAAAA
The DNA here is from genome assembly GCA_013397515.1 of Upupa epops. Lineage (NCBI taxonomy): Eukaryota > Metazoa > Chordata > Aves > Bucerotiformes > Upupidae > Upupa > Upupa epops. The sequence continues at coordinate 36,723 of VZRI01013328.1, forward strand.
TGAAGTAAGCAGAACATAACTCAGAGCATAGAAAGGAGAAAGCTGCTTGCTGTCTCCTTGTAGGTAAGAACCTTCCCTTCCCCCAGCAGCTGCATGCTGGTAGCAAGGTAGGAGCCAGGCAGCACCACAAAAGCAGCAGGGAAGCATCTTCTCTCATGTGGAAACACCAGCACNATGGAGACACTTACCCTTCTGCTGTCAAAATTGCCAGATTACATGGCCTGGAAACCAGTTATCACCACCCTAAAGAAGCCAAATAACCTTTAAAAAAATGAAGTAAGCAGAACATAACTCAGAGCACAGAAAAGAGAAAGCTGCTTGCTGTCTCCTTGTAGGTAAGAACCTTCCCTTCCCCCAGCAGCTGCATGCTGGTAGCAAGGTGGGAGCCAGGCAGCACCACAAAAGAAGCAGGGACATCTCTCATGTGGAAACACCAGCACCAGGGGAAATTGTAGCATGTCATCCTCAGAAGAAAGGCATTTTCAATAAAACTCAGTTGATTATTATAATTTATAGATAAGAGATGAAACTTGCCGTGCCAGAGCAAGGAGAAAAACACTGTTGGGAAGAATGGTTGTCTTGTCCCCCACACATTCAGCATCTCAGCACCAAGAAGATTATAAACCACTTCGCTAGTCAGAACAGCGCCGAAACCAGGGTTTGTCACACGCCTGTTTTTTCCCTAAGGCCTCAGAACAATCTTTGTTGTGCTCTAAGTGCTGTCATTGAGAAAATCGTGGTGTTTTCAACGCTTACCACACATTTATGCACAGACTGCAGCTCAGGCTTACTCAAAAGCCAAGTGCCTGATGCATTATGCAGGAGTTCTTCCACGAAGGTCTTGATAGCGTTAGAGACTCGACACACACGGATAGCACAGCTTTAAACATAGGGTAACACCGGACGATGCCATCACTTTGTAGGGTAACCACTCCGGTTTGCCCCTGCAGGTATTGAAAAGGCTTGTAGATGCAGTGCCTGGGCACATGGCTCAGTGGCAACTTTGCAGTGCTGTGCTGTCATTCAGACAAGAGACCAAAGGTCTCTTCCAACCAAAACCGCTCTATAAAAGTCTTTCCTACGCCTCTTGTGTTAGGCAGGACCCAGAGATTTGAGTCTTCAGTAATGAAAAACCACACTGCTATACCTCACAGCAGAGGGAGCACAGGTACAAGTTAATGAAGTCCTCCAGATTAGGAAACTCATGGAAAAGGGTTTTGTTATAGACTGGGGATGTTTCCCTTATCAGGGACCACCACCACTCTGAGAATGTAAGGTTCTGATATCTAACAACCCCCAAGAACCTATTAGGACTTCTAGAATTGACATTTCTCATTCCTGCCTGTTCTAAAAAATACTTGTTATCCAAAGATCCACTGGGAAAACAGGTTTCCAAACACCATACACTTCCTGGGTTTATTAGGCCCAAAGCAAAGAGTAGATGCAAAGTCCAAGAGGCACCATAAAACCTTATTTCCTGATGAGTTGGTCTGCTCAAAGCACTGAATCATTTTTAGGTCAATAATAGATGTCAGGGAGGCTCTCAGCCTCCTCATAATGCAATGCCATCACCAAAGAAAGGCATTTGAGATGGTGTCCCCTGGCCAGGGACCAACATCCAGATCACAACAAAACCTTGGGGCAAAAGGTAGGGAGCTCCTTGATAGAACAAGGCTCCCCAACATATTTGCTTTGCCTTTTCAGACCAAGAAGAGTTATTTTTCTCCTTCCCTACAGAGGTAGAGATTGGTACCACTGCTCAGGGTGTGGGATGTTCAACCTTCAGCTGCAGGAGCAACTCCAGGTCTCGGATTCTCTAGAAACCCAGAGGCTTTTCTAGAAACAAGCCTCTGGGACTTCTCCACATTTCATTCTCCCCATTTTATAAATGCCTAAGCCCAGAACTCGGCTGTCAGCACCTCTCCAGCACAATCCTATTGCTCTGAAAAGATAAACACTTTACTGCACCGTTTAGCGTATCTAAGCTTCAGACACACTAATTAAGTCTCAGGCTGCAAGGTTTGAAAGCACTGAGAGAGTACCTTGACACAGCTACCTGCAGGAGCCGATTACAGGACACCTGTGAGAGAAAAGCTGACAACATCCTGAGCACTGTGAAGAGCTGCCGGTAGGAAACATGCCTTGTCTGGTGAAAGAATCTTACAAGATCTGTGGAGCGTGGTGGCACAAGAACAAGGTTTCAACGTTTTCCTCTCAGGGAGCTCAGCCTCTTAAACAGAGGGCATACTGCTTCCCAATCAAATCTCAGCAGATTTCTTCCCTCTTGCAGGGGAGGTTCCTGCCACCTTCTACAGAAAGGCAGCAGTCATTTCTGTCTGAGCAGTCATTTTCTTGCTTCTGCAGGCTTCAAAGACCACCCCTTCTTCTGCAACCTCAACAATTCCACATCCATTAAAGGAGAAGGCTTGAGGAAGTGGCCAAGAGCTTTGTATAGTGCTCAGATAGCTACATGCAGCGTTGGAGGACAGGCATGCAAGATTTTCCAGAGCTGTTCAGCCCTAAGTACATACCAGTTTTAGGTCTGTCAGCAGCAATACAGAGAGGCAGCTTCTCTGTAAATAGGTCTCACAAAACTTTTCCACAACAGGCACATTGTTAAGCTAGAGAGACGACATCTGTGACTGCAGTTTCACATTTAAAGCAGGGATTTAAAGGTCTGGCACTTTGAAGGGAAAACACCCCAACCAAAAAAGGCACCATCTTCACCTTAACGTGTTTCTTCTTCTGAGTGTAGGAGAGACACTCTGATTCGGAAACAGTATTTCTACACCCTAAAATATTTGTTAATTTCCTGAATGTTTGATGGTTCAGAAAACTGTCACCACTTTATATTTGATTCTAAAATCCTGGCAATTCCAGGCTGTATTTTAGTATAACTTCTGTCTGGGACCATATTGGTAAAGAAGTTGAGGCAGCTTAAATGCACAGGCCTGTGGAGAATACATCTTCTCCTGATTTTTACTGTTCTAGGCCATGAAAGACTTGCATGTTCCTATGCAGAAACAGTCTTCAAGACTTCTGGGATTAGTCCACTCTTTAAAGAGAAATGCTTACTCTCCTCTTTCTGGCCATTTTAGATTCCAGCTCTCCACAAATTATATTCATGTTCTGTGAAACCTGCAATTCTGCCTCAAAAATGTCTGTAGTCAAAGGCCCCTTTTCACTGAAGATTAAGGTTAGACTTCTAACCACAACCTAAAGAAAACAACTGTACCGCAGAATAAAATGCGACTCAGCTCTATGAAGGGGTTGACAGAGGGAGATCTAAGAGTTGTGTTCGGATGCAAGCCACGGGCATGCAGAACAATTTTAAAAGCATATTCAAGAATTGAGAAGCTGTAAGAAAAAGGAAGGCAATACACAACTCTGTGGATTGCATCACTTCCACTAAGCAGGAGGAAGAACAACTTATTCCCACTCTCATGCTAAGCAGCACCACTGCACGGTGAGCCCACCACCCTCCCAAAGGGTTTCAAGGGCACCCAAAGCAGAGACACAGTGAAAACAAAAAGACAACTAATCCCAACTAACGCTGAACTCAATCAATTAGATTTGATGCACTGCAGGGTCTGTGAGGACACAGTACTTTTCCCTGAATGATTCAGCACATCAGAAGATGAATGCTTGGGGGGCTGGAGGGAAGAAGGGCTCACATAGAAATTACTGACAAAGCAACAGTAAATCCAGTGTGCTCAGTCTGCAAAGACACCAGAAAGAGACCACTTCATCCCACAGACTGGGAATGAAGAGTGTCAGCTACCCCTTCAAACTACTCCTGCGTCCTTTGCCTGGTAGGATAAAGTTTACTGCAAGCAGACATTGCATCTGGAAAGAGAGAGACTTGTTTGTGTGGTGGCAATAACTAGTTACAGGAAGAGATTGATAAGTTCTGCTGTGGACACTGCCTTTGGCAGCTCTGGGGGAGGCAGGAAACATCACTCAGTGGTGGGGGTGGCTGCAAGGGGAGACAGCAGGCTATCAAACCAGGCTTTCACCCACCCACTGACTCCTCCTATCTTTATAGGGAGGGCAGAGAACAAACACACCTCGCTGGTTGTTTTTTTGCTGGGTGGTGTTTTGTTTGGGATTTTTACCCCCATAAGCATTACGCCTCTAGGAATGTCGTCTTCATTCCTGGCACAGACTGGCAACTCAGATTTGCCATGGGCAAGGGGATTTTCTGCTGGGATTATCTTTTGACTACCAGAAAACCTAAGGAATTTCCAGGCACTAAACAGCCAACAGCACCACACTCAGCACTATAACATCCTTCCCACTGTCATCCTACCCCAGCCACGCTTTGCTTTGGCAGCAGCTCAAATGCTGATCCTTGAAACAAAACAATTGACAACAGTGTGGACAGGGCAGCGCAGAGGAGTCTCGAAATTGTTCCAGAACAATCACACCAATCGCTAAACACCCTCCTGCTTTGTCCCAGAACTTAACCTAGCGTCTGAACAGCTACGTGACCCCTGAGAACTGCTTGGCTCCTGGAACACCACATCTGAACAGTCTCATAAGGTGGAACACTTCACCTCAAGACTGTTTTCTCCTGCCGTAAGGACTGTTTAAATAGCAAGCATCCTTTTTTCATTTGGAATAGCAGTCAGGCTGAACTTTCTTCTTCAGTTTAACCGCTTTCCATCCTGTTAGCGTTTCTGAACACTATAAACCAAATGTTGGCAGGAAGTGGGAAGTGATTTCTATGCATAAAATGGACAGTTCAAGAAATGTTCTCCATTTGTGGTCTTTTCCACAAGGGCAAGGTTATTGTCACAAAAACTGTCATGCTACTTAATTTACTGGAAATTAATACAGAACTCTCCCATCACCTGGAGGGAAAAGTAGTTATGCTGCTGCTGGGGTGAAAGGTTCCACAGATACTGCAGGAGAACTCAGAGCTGCACTATGTTTTTGAAAAGACACAGCCATCATGAACTAATGACTTCATCCTTCTGTGAAAGTAGCCACTTGCTGAAGAAGAATCACAGGCCTCCTCCTCCAACTTGCCCTGAATCAGGCTCAACCCTCCACCATGTTGCTCACAGCCAGTAGAGTACAATATGAAATAGGCCCAATGTACAACATACCAGGAAGAGGGATGTGGTGACCAGCCTTGTGAATAGGTATCAAAAATGAAGAGACTTTCCATGCACCCACCAGAAGGAAAGATATCTGCCACACGTCAATATACACCAATACCATGGAGGTACGGCAATGCCAAGAACACAGAGTCCTAACAAGAACTCATTACTGGAATAGCTATATACAGGGGTGGAAGGCAGACGACCACAGATGCATCTATATTGGTGTTCCCAGTGAGATTAAAAGGGTTTGCTTTTGAAGCAAACTTTGAATGTTGTTGGGAAGCAGTGTCAAACAAAACAAGGATTCCTCACAAATTACCTGGGAGATGCATTCCTTGATGCACTGCAGCCTCATGCAGACTTCTGCAGACAACGCATGCGCATCTAGACTGAAAGAAAAGCCCAAGCCAACAGTGTATCTAGCACCGACTACTTAGTTTTGAGAATTTCTACATTAGAAAATAGCATAAACAAAACTATCTGATCCTATGGGTATCCCTCACATCTTTCTTACCAGAGATACATCCATAGCTTTTGAGGTGAGAGAAAGCAAGAAAAGGAAATGAAAGATACTTGATGTGAGATACTTTGTTAAATTCGCCTTCCACACAGCTATGCCATTACTATGCCATTAGCATCAAAGGGGATAAAAGGTTTTTCACCTTCAGTTTAAAACTCTACTAGTAAAAACTATTTAGCCTTCAGTCTCCCAAAGTGGACACTCCTATCATGTATACCTGCTCCAGAGTTATAGGTGGGTTCTTTAATGCCAAGGTCCAATAGTAGGCTTAGTTATGGCTTTGTCTTTTCTTACATAAAGACAGACTGTCAACAACTACAGCAAATAAAATTATCTGGTAAAATAAGCCAGCCAGAACTATTGGACAGGTGTTACTACTCTTGATATGAACCTCCAGCTGAATTCAGTTTCTAGCACCAATTGATTAACAACTATCCACTAGCTATCAGGTGGGCAAAGGGAGATAAATGGGCCCTTCTGCCAGGTTTAACTCCGTAACAGTACCTCCTAGAAGGATCGTTTACAGATAGGTATGACAGGTACTGTCTCCAAGTAGTCAATGCTTGTTTTGATCCCAGAGAAAAGGTTCCTCCATTGATTCCAGGTTAACAGGCTATTATTTTCCAGTGCAACTGTAATACAGGCATTAGAACCATGCAATACATGTGCCAACCTAAAATCCTTTTATAAAACGAGTTCCTGCATAAGCTGTTATGTAGGGCGATTAATTAGGTGATTAATTACTGATTGTAAAAGCCATTTTTAGTAGCAGGATGTTTGTAATCTACCTAAAAAGTTATAGGATGGTAAAGAAATACACACACTTCTTAGTTTTGAGTAAGACAGCAGCTGATTTCACAATGATCTTACCCTGTGCTCCGGAGGATTTTGTTCTAAGATGCTAAATCCTACAGAAGCACAAAGGAATAGAGATCTACTTGTAGCAATAGCACAATCTCTAAACAGTCCTCTAATACATAAGCCATGCCTTCAAGGCACAGTCTGATGTACAGTTTCTGCAAGTGATCTTTAGGTTTTGGTGACAGTGATACAACTACAAAGCAGCATCTTATTTCTGAAAGCCAGCCCATTCACAGACCTACCCCCAACTGCAGCAGACCCCAATTCTCAGAAAGGATAAGATCAAATAGTTTTTTCACTTTGAACACAAAAGGTTTGCTTTCAAGTTTGTAGCAGACTTTTTCACTACCTGCTGAGAGCAGCAGGTCAGTATAGCACAACTTTCCCTGCAGACTCGTACAGATTATTCTGCATATTCTGCTGCAGGATGACTGCTGCAGCAAACTGACATCCTTTGTTTCCATCCCATTGGCCTGTCCATACCTGAGGGCTTCACACCTTTACACAGTGACAGGTTTGCTTGTAATTCTTGGATCTGGATCAAGAATGTCTGAACTGTACTAAGGTCCTGGAAAACACGAGTTTTTGTAATTTTCATGGCCTGCAATATTTACTCTGACAATCTCTTAAAAACTCAAGTTTACAATATTGTCTTTTCCTACCTCTTCTTTAAAGGCTCATTGCCTGAGTGTGGCATAGGGGCTACAAAGCGTGTGGTGTCCCGACTGCAGATGTTCTGCAGCCAACTTTCAGCAGATCAGAAGTTGAGCTCCAGACAGACTTATAAATGCTCTTCTGTTTCTGGAAGAGTTAAAACTAAAATCCAACCAATCATGATATCATAGAAATACAAAAAGCCTCCACCTAGGTAAACCTTTAGAGAAACTAAGTTTCCAAACCACTCCTGTGCCAGAGACGGATGCCCATACCTCTTTGCAATTGTACTAAAAGTACACCCCATGGTCATTTGAGATAGATGAACTTGGAAAAACATTCCCACAAGTTAAACGCTTTCATGAAAAGCTCATGTGAACATGTATATGAACTTATAGTGACAGCATCTACAAGAGTCTTTATAAGCGATTTTAAGCGATTTGTCAGTGTACACTGACTTTATTTCAGTTCAATTTATCATTCATGAATAAGAAAGCAACAGTATGAAAGGACAGGGCTGTTCAAATTTTTATTGCCAATCATTTGCCTCTACAGTATTTCATAACTGCTTCTCTTAAGCCAAATTGAAGATAGTTACATTAATGCTACTTTCGTCAGCTGCAGCACAATATACAGATGGTCACCTAAGCTTTGAGTACACAGTCTCACTTCATCGTCGTCCAGTTCTACTCTTCATCGCCTTCAGAGTTTTCTTCATGATTGGTGCAATGACTTCAAGAATAAAAAGAGGTGTAAGTTAGCTTTAAGTCACTCACAGTTGTAAGACCATTAGCATAACATTCAACAGATATTAGCAGACAGCAAGCTAAACTAGTTCTTTATAATCTTAGGAAACCCTGCTTACTTTTGATAGGCTTCTTTCCATCTTGAGTCATTACGCTGGGCGCAGTGCTTCCACTGCTTCTAGCAGGGACTGGATTTGATTTGTTTCTGTCTCTGCTTTCCAGATCCTTTGTTCTTTTAAAGTAAGGAAAGAAGGAAAGTGTTAGCATTTGATAGCAAACTATTATTCACTCTGGCTCATTTTGTAAAAAAAAAAAAAAAAAGAGTTAGTTGAAGTTGAAAGCCTTCATAATTTAAAAAACACTGGATAATTAATGTTAGAAGGGATCTCATCTCTGGTAGCCATTCTAGTCCATTTCCATGCCTGCACAGATTTAATTAAGCGTATCTTGTCTTTAAATTATTAGACTTTGTGACAGATTATAATGTTTAGATTCATAATGTTCTTTCTGTGCTCTAGTTTGATCGTGGTGTTTACTTTCCTATTCAAACACGGCTGAACTGTTAACTAGCTCTGATAAAAAAATTAAGGGCAAACTTCACAAGAAATCTTGTGTAAGCAGGAATGCGTATCAAAAGGCACAATAACTTCATTGGAATACTCAATAAGCAGGACAAGGATTGTTTCAGATACAGAGGTGATGCCAAATGCTAAGGCCAGTTAAAGCAGTGCTGTCAGCGTGGGGTCACCGATCCGAGCAGCCTAGTTCACCTCAGAGGCAGTTACTGACATCTGCTGCTAGTTCCTGTGTACTGCTGCATACCAAACTGCAACCTGCTGTTCAGATCCTGCAAGACCAGCTTAACCGAAGACTTCAGCTGTACAAACAAGACTACAGGCTTGAGGAAGTGACTGGAGAACTGTTCAGTAGAAAAGGACATGGGGGTGCTGACTACTAGTGGCTGAACATGAGCCAGCAGTGTGTCCAGCTAGTCAAAAAGGGCGATGGCATCGTGGTTTACATCAGAAAATGCATCCAGCAGGACTAGAGAACTTACTGCCCCCTTGTACTTGGCACTAGTGAGTACTGGGTTCAGTTTTGGACACCTCAATTCAAGGACTTTGAGATGCTGGAGTGGGTCCAGAGGAGGGCAAGAAGGCTAATTAAGGGCCTGGAGGACAAGTTTTATGAGCAGCAGCTGAGGGAACAGATTGTTTAGGCTGGAAAAAAAACAGACTCAGGGGAGACCTTATTGCTGTTTACAACTACCTGGAAAAGGAGGTTGGAAAGAGGTGGGGGTGGTCCATCTCTTCTCTCAAGTCACTAGCAATAGAACAAGAGGAAATGACTTCACATTGTGCTACAGTTAGATCAGACATCAGGAAAAAAAGTCTTCACTGACAGCGTGGTCAGGGATGGGAACTTGCAGTAAAATGTTAAGTGATTGGTTAATGATGAGGTTAATGCAGAGGTTATGATTAAAACAATGAAATTTAACTCAGATTTAAGCAAACTTTTGAGGAGCTAGTAACAATACTCCCACAGCTTCTTCCACACAGCTGTCATTCTTCCTAATCGATCATGCCTGAGAAATAACACGCAGAACTCTGAGTACATTGTTTAGCTACTGGTGTAGAGATTACTGGAACAGAAAGAGCATTTACACTACTGTACTTCGAGCACCTAGGCTAGCAGGCTGGTCTGACACACCAGATACAACCCACAGGGCAACTGAAAGCAAAAGCCCAGTCAAAACACCTTAAGCCTTTGTGAAGCACTCTTTCAATTGAGAACAGCTGCAGTATGGAAAGAAGCTTCCCACATTCATAAACTAAAGGTGTGGTTAGAACCATCACATCTGAAGTAAAAGCTGATTTTAACAAGTTTCTACACCCAGGCTGTCATTCCTGTTCCATATCACCACCACCCTGGAGCAGGAAGTCTAGGCTGCTCGATGAAGTCAAGCTCCTGCAATTCACAGAAAATAACTGCTTTGTAGATTCCCCATCACTAACCCCAGTCAGCTGTCTAGCTCATGTGCTTAGACTGAACAGCACAACTGCAGCATCACAACAGGAACAAAATTACTCTCCTGACATGTCCAGCTACACTAAGTCAGCCTTACATCACACAGGCCACTACTAAAGTTTCATCTTTCAAATCTGTACTCGTTAGCCAAACAGGAGTTACGGCCTGGTTGCTGTAACGCTGTACATTCTGGATCGGGTACGACATGAGAAATGTTTACAAAGATGACTTTGTCTTTATGCAGAAGTCCTTATGAGCATTACTGTACACACAGGTAGGTTCCTTGTAAGAAAAGAAAAGCCAAGGTGGATGTTAAACTACCACAAGTGTTAAATGAGTGCCCACTGTATACTCAGAGAATGAGCAAAATGGAACAGTCACATTAAGGCGTAAGAGAGGAGTTGATTTGAGTGACCTATCAACTAGATAAAGACAATTCCAACTAGAAACCGGTTAACTCACTTCTTAATGGAATGTAAATTCCATTAATCAACCCATCTAAGTTATTCTTAGATTTGGACAGTAGCAAAAATTAAACACTAGTATTTGTTTGTGCCCAGTGAGCCCTTTTAATCTAGAGGGGATGCGATTTTGTTACCACTTTTATTTACCACAACACATTTTGTGGGAGGAACACATAGCTGAAAAGCTACTTGCATGGTTTTGGCTTTTATTTTTTTTGAAGATTCAGATCTTGCAAAAGATTGGATAATGTCCTCTAATACTTTCAACTGTGTACGTTAGTTTGGGTATTTTCTTTTTCTGAAAGTTATATAAAACATGTCTATTCTTGCAATAGTTGTAAACATGCAATATGATTATTTTCCCAGAGCTATTGTCTCTTTAATTGTACCTGAAATACACCTGATGTGTTAAAACAGATGCTTATGGGTTTCTATTTACAGAAGGAAGTTTAACCTGTATTCTACTTCAACTCTCATATATGTGAACATGCTTAAGAGAAACATTTATTAAAACAATGGCAGTAATAGAGAATCTCAAGCCAGTCTTTTGTTTTGTTTCAAGTATCTGGGCCACTCACTTCAAGAAAGAGATTGAGGTGCCGGAGCTGGTCCAGAGGAACAACAGGGCCAGTGAAGGGACTGGAGGGCAAGGCTGATGAGGAGAGGCTGAGGGAGCTGGAGCTGTTTAGCTGGAAGAAGAGGAGACTCGGGGCAGACCTTCTCTACAAATCCCTGAAAAGTTGTAGACAGTTGGGTGTTGGACTCTCCTCCCAGGCAACAAGGCAGAGAACCAAAGTGCAAGGTATGAAGCTGCACCAGAAGAGGATTGGTAGAGTTCCCATCCCTGGAGATGTTTAAGAACAGACTGATGTTAGGTCATGGGCTGGGCTTGATGATCTCAGAAGTCTTTCCAGCCTCTGTAAATCTACAGTTGTGATTTCCAGTTATCCATGAGTACCCACTCTCACATTTGTCGGCCTGCATGACTGTGCCCTAATTCAGGTTAAAAAAAGAAATATTCCACTTGCTGCTCTGGCAAGGGGATAATTTGGATAGAGATAGGTGAAAATCAATTATGCCAAATACAGAACCAGCACAGACCATGGGGACAACAGAAGACACCAAGCTCATCAGCAGCCACAATAGATCACAGCTTAAGATACTCATGTTCAAGAAGCAAGAGTACTCGCCGTAGCCATAGCTTTTACAGTCCAGCTGTTTGCACATGGATTCATCAACCCATGGGGTACTTCTGAATCAAACTGCTGATGTTCCCTTCAGACAAGAACAAATACTCAATAAAAACAAAACCACAAAACAGCATCTCCTTCTAACAAGAGGGGAAGAAGAGGTAGAACTGGAGTTACTGATCATTTATCACTATGTTGCAGCCATCTTCTTGGACACAAGTGCTCACTAGGCTGGCAGGAACAGAAGGATAATAACATCTCTGCATTGGTTCTGACAGCTCTTGAACTACTCTGAACCAAAATGTCATAAGAAAACTTGGCTTCGTGCTGCACAACAAAAATGTTTGTGGAATCCAAGTTCTTCCCGTGATTAGTGTTGGTTCTTGCTACAGACTGTTAGAGACATTCCTTTAAGCTGCTATAGAAAACACCATCGAGAGTACTGAGAGTTGCCAAGATTCACTCTAGTCAACTAGAAAAAGCTGACTAGAAAGCTTGAAGCTACCAGGCAGGTCTATAAACATGAAGCATCAGCACTGGAATCTGCCTGGGATGTCAAGCTGCATTGGTAGAATCTGGAGAAAAACAGCTTCCACTCACTCTTCTGCTGGGAGAGCAAACTCACAGCCGGCACTTCAGAGAAACATGCAATGACAATACATATGCAGCAGAGCAGCATGCAAGTCTTAAAAGGCAGTTTAGTTTCCAGCCACTAGCTTCTTAATGAAAGTAGAGAGTTATCTATGACTTCAGCAAACTTCAGTACTGACAAAGACATCTAAACTCCAATTTTAGATTACAGAACACTTACTTGTACTTTTCTATGGGATGGAGTTGGGCAACAGGTCCTGCTGTCCCATAGATTTCCTGCTGTCGGCGGATGTTCCTGGGTGGTTTTGCTGCACTGGTCATATAAGCCATTTTGACTCGCCTGCCTGATACAAGAGCAGAGGATATATAACTTTTCTCACCCATTATGCTCAAAACTCACTTGATAATTTCTAGGTTTGAATTGGGGAAAAAAAATAATCCAAACCAGAAGAATTTGGTACCAAAGTAGTAACCAACCCATGGCAAATCATATACAGACTGCATAGAGTATTTTGTCATATATAGGCTTTGTAGTTACATTTGTACTCTTCACATTGTTGCTTAGAACCCAGAGTCTAACCTGTAAGGTAAGAGGTGTCTGCTCTATGTTGCAAGAATTATGCACTAATGCAGATACTTATTTTTTTAGCAGCTTGTAAATTAAAAGGCAAAGTGATCATTCTTGATGACTTCCACAGATACAGCATTAGTGCTGCATGCAAAAAAGTTAAAGCTATCACTAAATCCAACCCACTGAATGTCAAGAAGAGCAAAAGAAACAGAGTTTTCCAATAGAGAAGCTAACCAGATCTTACCTTTTGGTTTCTCAGACTGAGCTGAAAGAATGTTTTTCGTAAGCTGCTTCAGTTTTGATTCTCTCTGATTAAACAGCCTCAAGTACATTTCACGCCAAGACTCACATTCCAGAAGGCTCTCATTTTTAAAGTCTCTCTGGCAGTGTTTCTTCCATAAGTATTTGGTCTCCTCTGTAAATGCCTAATTTGAACACAAGATGGACATAATAAGCCAAGCATTTAAAAACAACATTCAGATCACCAGCTAGCTGAGCCTGCAGACAAAGCCACATTCCCTGGTGGAGAAAGGTGCAAACACCACCGCATGTGCAGCCACAGGCAGTCCCAACATGAAGTGTGTCAATACCATGCAGAGATACTGACTTCAGTCCAGAAACCACAGAACTTCAGTGGCACAGTTCTGGGAGTCAAAGAGCCAGGCTTACAGGGCAGACTTGCACTGCCAGCACAGGCTCAGGCCACACTAGCTCTCAACTTCAGGCATGCAGAGAAACGGCCTTAAAAACTTGATGTCCAAATGCATCACAGAGCTGAATGCTGTATGCATCAGGTCTCATCCCTGAAGCTTCTTGCTTGGTGCTCTGCAGCCTTAACAGTTCAACTTGGAAACTGTTGGGTTTATTATGACTTTGTCAGCTACTTCAGTGATAAATACTGTGGCTGTGGGGTTTTGCCCTCCTTATTTTCAGAAACATAAGAGTTTTTCTACCAACACTGGCTTTCAGTTAGCCATCAGTAGTAATCTTCCCAAATCCTAACACTTAAGAAAAGGAACCATGACAACTGCTGAATTCAAAGCAGTACACTAGAGAGAACCAGTGTGTATCTTTATCAAAATGCATGCAAGGAAGGCAGAAACTTAGTGTCCTCCATGGTTCCCCAAATTTAACAAGGCAGAATTTACCGGATTAAACTCCTCAATTCGTAACAACTGCTCTGGTGTGCAACATGCTAGCACAGGCTCAATAATTTCAAAAGGCACCCCTCCTACTTCATGCAGGGCTACAAAAAGAGGACAGCACTTTCAGCATCTCACTTATTTTACTCAGTGGGTAACACCACTCACCAAGCAGTTTAAAAATACAGGTTAATTGTAGCAAGCACTAGACAGAACGCACTTTGAAGTCAGGCTGCAAAAATATTGACAAATCATCACTTCCACACCAACTGGCAGTTAGATTTGAGGATGGAGAAAGCATCCTTGAATGACTACTGCCCTGTCTTTCCCCACTATGCATTATTCCCCTCTCCACATACACAAAGGAATAAATAATTTCTTGTTTAATTCATGTAAAAAAAAATCTGTGAGGAAAACACAGGTATAGATTTCCATCTTAGGGTTTATAGGATTTTTTAACTAACATTAGAACTCTACAGAAAAGCAAAGCTTTCAAAACAAGCTACTTTTTCACTCAACCATAAATCCATTTTTACGTGCCTTTCAATCTAAAATTAAAGTACTCACAACTAATATTGTTCTGAAGCACACGGATGCATTGTTCATACAGCGTAAGCATCTTCGGCAGACTGGCTGTTTTAGAGCCAGAATAGACTTGCATTTTGGAGTTTAGTCTGCGTCCCGTGAAATGAGCTGTCTCACTGACTTGCTGAGGTGCTTCAACAGGTGCTTCAGAAGCTGCAAACCAACCATCACAGGTTTTCTTTACCTCCTGACATTTTATAATTCTTAAAACCTTTGGCTTGGAGAGAATGCAGTTGGTAGGACACGGGTATATTAAATTTTCCTTGAAATACAATGTTGCTGCATTACAACTGAGGGCCCCGATAGGTATTCTATGTTACTGAAGTCATAGAATCATAGAACCATTAAGGATCTGAAGAGACCTCGAAAGATCATCCAGTCCAATCCCCCTGCCACAGCAGGATCACCTAGACCAAGTCACACAAGAACACATCCAGGTGGGTCTGCAACATCTCCAGAGAAGGAGACTCCACAACCCCCCTAGGCAGCCTGTTCCAATGCTCCGGTACCGTCACTGGGAAAATGTTCCTTCTGATAATTATATGGAACCACCTCTGTTCCAGTTTGTGCCCATTGCTCTTTGTCCTATCACCAGATGACCTTGAGAAGAGCCTGGCTCCATCCTCCTGACACCCACCCCTCACATATTTATAGACATATAGATAAAACTCCAAGCTTAAGAGACCCAGCTCCCCCAGCCTTTCCTCATAAGGGAGGCGTTCTCCTTCCTTCATCGTCTTTGTTGCTCTATGCTGGACACCTTCCAGCAGCTCTGTGTCCTTCTGGAACTGAAGGGCTCAGGACTGGACACAATACTCCAGATGCAGTCTTACCAGTGCATCGAAGAGGGAGAGAAGAACCTCTCTTAATCTGCTAACCAC
>VZRI01013328.1:52137-97715 GCA_013397515.1 Upupa epops
AGTCATCATCATCACAAGTCCATTCCATCATCAACACCAAGAAGGCATGTATGTTGCTGATGAGAAGCATCACCTCAAGTCAGCCTTAGATTTTACAGCTCAAGTGTACATGAGCTGTTTTCACATCTAGACTCTTCCATTACGGGTCTATGGCACATTAATGACCTTCCCGAGTTATCTTAAGGAAGCCAGAAGCGCAATAGCAGTGATGTTTCCAGATCACAACAAGCAACTGAAACCTCAATAGAGCTGCGAGGCCAACTACTGGCANGAGCTGTGAGGCCAACTACTGGCACTCTGTTACCTACCTATAAAGGTGCTAGCAAGTTCCTAAGCAAAGGTTACAACACCTAGTGCTTCCTGTATGCGTTTTACTGTCTCAGCCCAGAGAAAAGATTCCAGAGGACTTCATAGCAGCCTCGATGTGGCCTGCAGGAAAGCTGAAGGAGGACTTTTTACAAGTACATCTAGTGATAGAACATGGGGNACATCTAGACTCTTCCATTACGGGTCTATGGCACATTAATGACCTTCCTGAGTTATCTTAGGGAAGCCAGAAGCGCAGTAGCAGTGATGTTTCAAGATCACAACAATATGAAGCAACCGAAATCTCAATAGAGCTGTGAGGCCAACTACTGGCACTCTGTTACCTACCTATAAAGGTGCTAGCAAGTTCCTAAGCAAAGGTTACAACACCTAGTGCTTCCTGTATGCGTTTTACTATCTCAGCCCAGAGAAAAGATTCCAGAGGACTTAATAGCAGCCTCGATGTGGCCTGCAGGAAAGCTGAAGGAGGACTTCTTACAAGTACATCTAGTGATAGAACATGGGGTAACAGTTTCAAACTTAAAGAGGAGATTTAAATTGTATCTTAGGAACACATTCTTCACTGTGAGGGTAGTGAGGCACTCAAACAGGTTGCCCTGGGAGGTTGTAGATGCTCCACTCCCTGCAAGTGTTCAAGGCCAGGTTGGATGGGGCTCTGGGCAACCTGGCCTAGTGGGAGGTGTCACAGCCCATGGCAGGAGGGGGTCATAGCTAGTTGATCTCTACAGATCCCTTCCAACCAAGGCCATCCTATGATTCTACGTATAATTTCTACTAAGGCATTGCTTGCTAGAAGTATTGCCAGGAACCTGTACAACTACCGCCTGATCCATGCCTCCTCTATACCTGTGGTAATATTCTACAGGATTTTTTAATTCACAAAGCTGAAAGAGGGGCAAGCTTTCTAGCTCTCATCAGCTACAGCATTATTTCTACAGATGAGAAAAAGACAAGGCATTTCTTCACCATGGACATACAAGCTAACAGTTTATTAAGGGGATAAAGACAACTCTACCCAGCACACTATCTCACATTTACCAGCTTTACACATTACTTACCTTTAAGGTCTGCAGCATATGGGGGAGATGAGACTGAGAGGCCTGTCAAGAATTTAGGTAGTGGAATATTAAGAAGATCTTGAAGGGACGCCACCTTGGCCTGTGTACAGTCAAAAGAATACTGTCAACATTACAAGTGTGAGTTTACAGAGGTTTAAAATACACTAAACCATGCCCCCCACCGAGTCTGAAACCCTAATGTTAACTGCAGTAATTAGATTTACTGTCCTCATAAAACTTTACTTACTGGATTGCTTATCAGCATACTCTTTCCTACTGCAATTCCCAAGAACACAAGAAAAAAAACTTAAAGAGTTATTTACGATCAGTGAATAAAAAGAGAATAAAGACCAGTGGTAGTGGTTCAGCTAACAGGCTTCCTGATAAATTCTTACTGAGAAATTCCTACCAGAGGCTGCAGTGAATGAGGAAAATAAAAATCACAAGATCACAAAACCACAATCAAATATTTAAAAGACAAACTATGTGCCATGCTGAAAGTCATGAAATAGCTTTACATCTGGTCCTACCAAGTCTTCTATACTGTACTGGATAAGCCATTTATTTTAAAATTCTCACAGATTGCCCCTTGAAAAGGAATCTAAAGATGCAGCAATAAGCCACAGCCAATCCGGGTTAATTTCAGTGCATTAGAAGTAGAAAGCTCGGTTCCAGTGCAGACCTTAGCTATTGCTATTAAAGAACCACAGCATCTAGCGAAGCAACTGCACCACATACAAATAAGGCTGTTCGAGAATGGAGTGGACATCTTGGCAAAGGCGAGTACTTTCACTTTGCAGGCACAAAGCAGATTACGATCATTTCCATTCTGGTAATAGCCACATCAGCTAAAAATACAACGCAGGGGATATGTCAGAGCTATGCAATCTATTGCTTACAGTAAGCACCGCTAAATTTCACTGAAAAGTCCAAAGCACTTATTTGTCTGCATTTATTTGCTACTGTCTCAGCCATGCAAAGCTTTACCTTTTTATTGGGAGTTTCTGACTGATCTCCCTCACAGCTTTTCACATCTTCTTCTCTCTTTTCTGTATGAGAAAGTGTTGAAGCTTCTTGTGGTGATGAACTCTTCTTCTGTTTACTGCACTTCTTTGACTGTTCACTTGTAGAACAAGCTTTCCTCTTTCTTCTTGTGGTGACCTGATCATAAGTAAGGTAAGATTCAAAAGACATAGTAGGGGCCTCAAATTCCTCCTCACTAGATAATTCAGCTTCAGTTTTTCTGACAAACTTCTTTGGTTTCTTCACATGCTTAAGACTTTCCTGTGTGGAAGCATCCTTACCAGGCTTTTTCTTCAGGGATGATGAACCTTTACTTTCTACAGAGGAACATGGCTTTTCTGAAGCTTTCTTGTTGCCTGTGGAGGTTCTTTCTTTCAGGTCACTTTTTTTATCTTGAGGTTTGGTACTCTTGGAAGTGTGCTTAGAATGACCGTTGCTATGTTCATTATTAGCACATTTTGTATGGGACTCAAGTTCTCTACTTGTGTGGGGTTTTTCACTACCACTACGCTGCTTAGTCAACTTCTTTGAAATGTCAGCACTACTGGCACTCCTGTAAGCCAGTACTGATGCTTCGGGCTTCCCTGCAGGCTTAATCTCCTTGGAAACAGAAGCTTTTGTCTCATCTTTTTCAGTATTTTGTTTTCTTCTTCTGTGACCACTGCAAAATGTAAGTGGTTGCAAATGTGAAACTAAATAAACCTCATTCCACATCTGATGCTAAGTTTCTGAAGAATCCCTCTCAATCTGTGTTAGTAAAAACTGAAAGCATCAAATCACACCAGACCAAGCCAGAGCTGTGTTCTGCTGTGCTCTTATTCATCCATTATCAGTACAGCATTCCAGAGAAGCCACTTTTGGTGACAGACATTGTGACTCCTCCAGTATTGGAAGCCCTTCTCAATCAATCAACAAGAATGTTATAGCAAAGTCCTCTATACAACCAAATCACTGGCGAGCTACCTCTACCTCCCACCTCTGGCAAGATGGAGCAAGCTTCCCCCCTTCCCTGAAGGGTAGAGCAGTGCCCATTATCAGCTGAGTCCTGCTTGCATCAACCAGGACCCAAGAATTCAACATGAGCCAGCAAAGTATACTCAGCTCAGAAGGCAAGTCACACCCCCACATCTCAAGCTGCATGTGACCAGCAGGTTGAGCGAGGAGATTCAACCCCTCTACTCTGGCAAGACTGCATCTGGAATGCCATCTCTGGGATCCTCAACAAAACCTAGATGAGCCTGTTGAGGCAGGTCCAGAAAAGGGCCATAAAAGTGAGATGGTATAACACCTCTTCTACAAAGATAGGATGAGGGAATTTAATTGGGATTGCTCAGCCTGGAGAAAAGGGTCTGGGAAGAGCTTATTGCAGCCTTCCAGTATTTAAAAGGGCTTATCCAAAAGATGGGGACAGTTTTTTTATCAACACCTGCTGCAAAAGGACAACAAGGTATAATGGTTTAAAACTAAAAGGAAGACATTTAGACTAGAGGAAAAGGTGACATTTTAGACAATGAATGTGGTGAAACACTGCTACAGGTTACCCACGGAGGCAGCAGATGCTCTATCCCTGGAACCACTCCAGGTCAGACTGAATGGGGTTCTGTACAACCAGATCTAGTTGAAGCTGTCCCTGCTTACTACAGGGGAGTTGGACTAGATGACCTTGGAAGGTCCCTTCCAGCTAGAAGGATTCTATGACACTTGTGCCAGTCAAAAAAAAAAAAGCAGTTGCAGTCCGAGTGCTGTCTGACTAGTTATTCTGATTTGATTGTTCATAAACTATCAGAAAACAATTTCTCCCATTCAGCTTATGCACTTGCCCTAATACATGGTTGTCATTCCAACTTCATAAAATAGAGCCTGGAAAGCCTAGGGTAAAGTTACACTACAGTAAGATTAACTTTCAGGAAAAGGTTCCTTCACACCTACCTTTTATCTTCTGAGGAAGTAAGTTTTTTCCATTGTTTCACCAGCCTTTTAGCCACATTCCCAGCAGTGGAATGTTTCCTAAAACTGTTCACTGTTTTGCCTATGCCAGTTTCCTGTTGAAGACAGTGTAAGAAAAATGGTCCAAACAAATGAACTAAAAATCCAAATAAAACCTTCTCTAAACCTGCTGCAAACAGCTTTATCTTAGTACTCAAAGCAGCTAAAGAAATAAATGCAGACAACAGAACTGAACACATAACCAGATATAGGGAATAAAAAAGCAGTCTTCATTCATAAAGCTAAGATGACATTTTCCTCTACTAAATGTACGTAATTCAGGAACCCTCCTTGACTGGAATGCTTGTGGCCATAAAACGCATTCTGCTCCAGTGAACTAATTCCAATTTCTTCTAGCTTATGCACACCACATCTTCCTTCATTACTCAGTGCATGAAGCTTCACGGACAAGTCTAAGAATGCACAATACAGCATTTGATAGGATGCAACCCGGATGAGCCACAAGCATCCTTACTTGGGATGCCTGCTCTTTGTAAGAAACTAATCTTGAACTGCCAGTAAAAGACATGGTTTGTCCATATTTGCTTTATCTTAAGCACCGCTTTGAAAGCGGTTTTACAGTACTAAGAAATCAATCCTGCAGTAGCAAAGTGTTCTCTGTACGATCAGAGTCCTGCATATCATGGCCTCCCATTGTCAAGTTGCATGCACAGCTTTCAGCTGGCTCTCGGTAAAGGCTCCACGATTCCTTGTAGAGAGCTCTAAAGTAATCATGACCAAAAGTCAAAGTTACAAAATGTTATGTGTTCACTGCTTCTGTGGTTGCAGAATCTGACGTTTATGCCATGATTAACTATGGAAGAGTTTAGGGTTGGTCACCAATACATTAGTCACTTACCACTAGAACATCCAGTGATATATCCAAACCTTGTAGCACCTTAAGTGTCTTTATAATCTGGAAGGAAAACAGATGTTTTTAAAACAAATATTCCTCATTCCTAGTGAGTTTTCCTCCGCCTCATTCACATGCCTACTCCCAAAAATACTCAATAGCCTTAAAAGGAATAACTAGAAACACCTGAAGTACGTAATACTCCTTTTCTGTCCTTAAGAGCTGTGTCTGAAGGCACCAAGTTGAACCAGTACAGTTCTGCCAGTCCCCCGACTTAAGTAACACCAGAAAAATCCAGTAGGCATGAGTTCAGCATAGAACATACACATATATGTGCCTGCACTCCTTGTGTAGCAGCGATCCCAGTTTTGTCACCAAATCAATGAAAAAGCTGCATTATGTAGAACCACCATGCAAAAAGCAGATCTCTCAGCAGCATCACTTCACCAGCCCAGAGCAGTGGAAGCCCATTTGTTTGCCACATTATCTTCAAAACTGAACTGTCATGTAAACATTAACAAAACAAGCTCAAGCTAGATGAGCTGTTTTGTTTCACACTGACAAAGTGCACACTGTTAGAAAACTCAAATTTCCATCAAAGCAGGAAAGACACTTTCAAACAGCTTACCTTCCTCTGAGAAATGTTTTAATAACACAAGTCTCATTTATATGCACGTTAGACATTTGTCAATAGAATACGATTTCTTTGGAGACGTTCACACAGCACCCCAAAGTCTTGCAGTTGAGGCAGTACAAGCAATTTGCATTTTCCTTCACAAGCTTCTACCTTATGTAGATAACAATTAATATGCAACTCAAATGAAAAAATTTCATAAAGCTTCCTCAGCTTAGAGTAGGAGTCAGGTTTTTTTTAACATCGCCACCTCTAAAGACAGTGACAGGAAGCTACCTGAAAGCAAAACAGCTTACCCAGAAACTTCATGACTGTAGTAGCAGCTATTCTAACATAACTGATGAACTATCATTTCTCACACTGCTTCTGAAATGGTGCTGCAACAGGTGGCAAAGACACTAAAGAGCAGCAAACTTGCAGAAAATTTACAAATTACACTGGAAGGGTTCTTTTCTACCGTCGCTCCAAGTTTTGTTTTTCCTGTAATTCCTCAGTAGTGGAATCCCACACTTGACACAAATGTCATTGTGGGTCCTACCTACACACTTGGCATGCAGTTCATCTTGTAAAACAGCCACACTGCAATAGTGCCACAGCAGGATCACCCAGACCAAGTTGCACAGGAACACATCCAGGTGGGTCTGGAACGTCTCCAGAGAAGGAGACTCCACAACCCCCCTGGGCAGCCTGTTCCAATGCTCCAGTACCCTCACTGGGAAGAAAAGTTTCTTCTGATCTTTACAGGAAACCTCCTCTGATCCAGCTTGCACCCATTGCCCCTTGTCCTATCACTAGATGATGACCTTGAGAAGAGCCTGGCTCCATCCTCCTGACACCACCCCTCACATATTTATAGACATGAATGACGTCATCCCTCAGCCTCCTCCAAGCTCAAGAGACCCAGCTCCCTCAGCCTTTCCTCATAAGGGAGCTGTTCTACTGCCTTCATCTTTGTTGCTCTACGCTGGACACTGTCCAGCAGCTCTGTGTCCTTCTGGAACTGAGGTGCCCAGAACTGGACACAATACTACAGATGCAATCTCACCAGTGCAGAGTAAAGGAGAAGAACCTCCCTCAATCTGCTAACTAACCCCCTTCTGATCCCCCCCAAAAGGAAGCTGTCGGCCCTCTTGGCCACAAGAGCACATTGCTGGCTCAGAGTCATCCTGCTGGCCACTAGGACCCCCAGGTCCCTTTCTCCTACACTGCTGTCCAACAGGTCAGTCCCCAACCTATCCTGGTACCCAGGGCTGTTCTTGCCCAGATGCAAGACTACACTGACCCTTGTTGTACCTCATTCAGTTTCTCTCTGCCCAGCTCTCCAGCCTGTCCAGGTCTCACTGAATGGCAGCACAGTCTGCTGGGGTGTCAGTGTCATCAGCAAACTTGCTGACAGTGCACCCCAATCCCTCACCCAAGTCATTAATGATTGAAGAGGACTGGTCCCAGTACTGATCCTTGGTACACTCCTCTCCCCAACCAGTCAAGTCCTGCCATGCACACATATACAAACCACCACCAGTTTTCAGACTACTTCATCTCACAAGGTGCTATCATGAAAAAACTATTGACTTAGAGGAGATGGCAAGCTTTAGAGAAGTTATGAAGAATATAAAAGCACCTTCATATACAATGTCTCAACTAGTGATGCGCGGAGAAAAACCAGAGACTCTCAGCACAGTTTCTAGTAGGCAATTTATTATTGCTAGCAAGTGCATGGGGGCTCGTGCCTCCACAGGCATGCACATCAAATATGGCTGTGGGTCTTGTTAATATAACCTTTAACTACATATAAACAAGATATCCCAACACACCTATATACATACACGTGACCTGACCCCACTTCACATGTAAATTAGGTCTCCTCCCTTCTGGGCATACACAGTTT
Source organism: Upupa epops (assembly GCA_013397515.1). Classification (NCBI taxonomy): domain Eukaryota; kingdom Metazoa; phylum Chordata; class Aves; order Bucerotiformes; family Upupidae; genus Upupa; species Upupa epops. Next base: position 59,907 of record VZRI01013328.1, read on the forward strand.
ATTGCAGTAAGGGTCTGTAGGGGTCCTAGGGGATGAAGCAATAACCTCTGTCATTGTAAACTTTTGACCTGGTTGCCCTGTGCAGACTCGATGGCTACTTTCAGCTAGCTGTTACTGAACCTTTCCTCCACGGGTACATTCTTGTCCTGGTCAGCAGCCTGTCCTCCCTTATCTAGGAATGCACATTTCTCTTTGTCTCAACAGCACAGTCTTTCCCAAACAGGATTCCTTATTTGGAGGTGTGCTAGAAGTCATTAATTAAGCTTTCTCTGTCAAAGGTAAATTGCTTACTAAGATTTCACTAACCAACAATTCTAAAAGCAATTCTATAGTTCAACCCTTCACTAGTCTATTTAATTCCTAAACGTTAATTTGTAAAGAATGATTCAAAGCCTTTAGGATTGGTGCTTTTTCCAATAAATCATACTTCAAGAAAGCTCTAGATACCGGTCTTCATGTAACATAAGTAGACAACAGAAGCCAAGACTGACACATATACTGCTGTGAGACAAAACTAAAGGTGATAATAGGAGAAAGAACAGCCTAAGATGATGGGGAGGAAGGAAAGCAAGTGGGCACTTGGAAAGGAAAATGGTAATGAGCAGTGTGTTAGAAACATTTGACCAAACAAAACTTAAGAGACAAAACTAAAAGCACTAAAAGCAGTGACAATAACACTCAGTAAGAACCAGACCCATTGACAAGTCCCCAGGCCATCTGTGGTCAAGGTACTGACATAAATTTCACTGCAGTAACTCCTTTTTGCTTTCTCTCCTTCCTCACTCCAAGTATCTCTTTCCAAGTAATATTTTAGCTCATTTCTTCTATTTATGGAATGGTTCAGGTTGTAAGGGACCTTAAAGATCTAGTTCCACACCCTCCTGCTATGAGCAGGGACACCCCCCCACTAGACCAGGTTGCTCAAGGCCACATCCAATCTGGCCTTGAACACCTCCAGGGAAGGTGCATCCACAGTCTCCCTAGGCAACCTGTTCCAGTGTCTCAACACCCTCATTGTTAAGAGCTTCCTCCTGAACACAGACCATGAAATTTTACCAAGTTCATAATTATTTGGCTGAGCCAGACACCTGTTGTAATGTCTTTGAAGCTGACACTTTAGCAAAACCCAATTCATTCAAGTCATTCCTATGCCTTCAGTAAAAAAACAAGCACCAAAGCAACAAAACCAACCCAAAACACCATCTGTCTAAAAAGATCATACAGTTTTGTTTTCAGCTTCTGAACCCAATGATCTTTTTCATCTGATTAAAAGGGTCTTTTTTTCAAATATTATATGACAAGGTAAACACCATGCATACTGTTTACCTTGGTTCTCATATTTTAGGAAGTTACACTAGATATTGCTGAAGTAGTTTTCTGGCTGTCATTTTACCTTTCCAGCTTGTCAGTATCATTTATAAAAATAGTCCCCAGAACAGGACAGAATATTCCTGTAGTTGTTGTCCCTCTAACACTATATAGCAGTAATAACAAGCCTGCTACCCCAAAATAGCATGTATTCCATAAGCCATTAGTCTGCAATTTCACGGTCAACTGGTCATGATACATCAGAGCTTCAAATGACTTTTGGAGTCAATGCGGTCCAAAATACAGCATCCTGCCCTGAGTGACCTACATTGCTAGCTCCTAGCTGTGACTTTCCACTGACCATGTTAAAACAAGTGTTGCTTAAAGGAATGCAGCCTAGCACTTGATCAAAGCCAATTTCTCAGTCTCTTCATTTGACACAAATCTCCCCAGTAATTGTAGCATTTCCTTACAATAATTTCTGTCTTCAAAATTAAAGATCTGAGTAGCATCATGTCAAGAACATGCTTCACCTGCAACAAAACCCCACCACAAACCCACAACCAAAAATCACAACTTGATGCAAAGAACTTTCCCAGTATCTTGAGCATCATTCAATATCCAAATCATTAGTCCTGTTCATCCTATGGTCAGTTCTCTTGACAACTCAACAATGTGGCTCTCATCCTTAGCACATTAAGAAGCTTTCAAAACAAATAATCAGTGTTCCACATCTTCAGTTATCACCAGATCAACAAGCATTTAACATTCATTTAGCAGTGCCAAGACAAATTATTCTCAATTAACATCAGCACATACCTATGCACACATCTGTACTACTGGATTACTATTCACTTACATGTACCTAAAACTTTTCTCTCCGCCCTCAAACATGATAGACACACATCTTATTACTGTATTTACCTTTTATTAGCAGTGCTTTTTCCAATTGCCACTTTACAACTATCAGTTTCACTTGTCACTTTCCTTACCCCTCCTGTAATCAGTAAATTTGTTTGACTAAACACAGTTTTAACAGAGACAGCACAAGTGATGCAGCACCATGTAGAAATTGTATCTCTTCCCTTAACACAAAGCAACACGTTTTTCACCGAGTTGAATGTATTCTGTTTTGGGATCACTTAATTACTTATCATACCTATAGGTTCATTATCTCTTTCAATCTCTTGTTCATAACAGCATGCCAAATTCCACCCCAAGCATTACAACAACATTAAGATTATAGTATCTGATTACTTCCACCCAAGGTTTTTTAGGTTCATTGAACTTCAAATGGAAACACTAAGAGCGCCTACACAGACATCTGCATTTTCACATAAGTACTGAGGCTGGAAGAGGCCTCTGAGATCATCAAGCCTAACCTATGACTTGATGCCACTTCATCAGCTAGACCATGGCACTGAGTCCCACATTCAATCTTTTCTTAAAGACCTCCAGGGATGGGGTCTCCACCACCTCCCTGGGCAGCCCATTTCAGTGTCTGATCATCCTTTCCGTGACCCTTTTGGGCCGGTAGAGGGTACAGCTCTGGAATTCAGGAGCATAAACTGGTATTGGGTAAGAAAAATCTGCGTTTCCCACAGATGCACATACACAGTACATGAAAGCACACAGTAGAACTGAAAAGCGCAGTTATTAACCAGCCTGTTAATTATCAAAAACAAACTAATTTTGTACAGCTGCCCTGTAGCACTGACAGGAGCTCACTGCAAGCTCTCATTGTCTTAGAAAGCTATCACAGCAAACACGCTGGACACTGCCAAACGAAACCTATCCTTCAAAAAGGAATCCCCCCATCTCTTAAAACACAGTTTCTTCGGTTAAACTTGACTTACTACTTCATGAAACACTGAGGATAAGCACACTCAGAATGGTCAGACACAGAGGGTGTCACCCCTCCTCCTCCTCACCACCTAAGACCCTGTGCTCAGCTCCCTCTCGGCCTCTCAGGGCTCCCAGAGCGCCAGGGACTGCTCTGAACCTCCTGCCTCCGATCGCTTCTTGCTTCGAGTATTGCTCACCCAGCTCTTGCAGCTACTGAACAGACCCCCACAGCCCTGCAGCCGTCCCATCCCTTCCAGAGATGAAAGCAGCTCTGTTCTTCTCACACCGAGTGTCCTTGTTTCCACTGCCCACGCTGGGGAGCAGCAACAACCACTTAAGGGAGGAGCACTGATGGGAACACTGAGAGCAGCGAGCCAGCTGCTCCGCTCGACTCCTCGCCCCGGCTGATGAGAATTCACCGAGCCAGCGCTGCCTTTGGGACAGAACGACACGTCACCCTGCAGCCCTGGCTGCCCCTCTCCTCCTCACCCAGCCGCCCGTTCCTGTTCCCGTTTCACTTCCTCTCCCCACGGTACCTCCGCGGGCTCCCGTGCGCTCCCCAGCCGCTCCTGCAGCCGCAGCACCTGCCCCGCCGCCATAGCGACCCCCGCCTCGCGGCCGCGCCCGCCCTCTTGTAGCAGCGCCTTTGGCGCCATTGGCGGAGCCCGGTGCTTCCTGGCAGCCCTGCCCGCAGCCCTGTGCTCTGCCGCTGGCCCAGGGGACCGCGGCCGTCGCCGCTGGGGGACCGGGTTTGAGCTGCCTCCGGCTCCGGCCTGTCCCAAGGGGCACCGGAGCGGCGGGAGTCTGCCCTGCCCGGGTGCTGGCTGTAGCTGACCCGGCTGTTTGCTTCCAGTCTGTCTGACACCGCTGATCAGGGTAGTGGAATCGTTCAGGTTGGGAAAGACCTTTAAGATGGTCGAGTCATCAGCCCCGCTTTCCCAGCCCACTGCTAAACCGTGTCCCTGAGCTCCAGAGCGGCGTGACTTTTAAAACGCACCCGGGGTGGTGACTCAAACCCCTTCTCGGGCAGCCTGTTCCGAGGTCTGCTGGCCCTTCTTTATAGAAGTTTTTCTTAGTGTCCGATCTAATCTTCCCCTGGTGCAACTCGAGGCCCTTTCCTCTCGACCTGTCGCTTCTTACTTGTGAGAAGAGACCAGCACCCACCTTTCCACAGCCTCCTCTCAGGGAGCTGTGGACAGTGATAAGGTCTCCTCTCAGCTTCCTTCTGACAATAGACTGAAGGCTTTTCTCTGTTCTCTTGCTTGCGCTGTGTTAATACCCCATGGTTCTGCTCCACTGTGCAAGAGCAGCAGGATGGGACTCTCGGTACAGCTGTGCCATCCCAGAGAGAACCTTGAGGAACCTCTGCGAGGCAGGACATTTCCACTTGCTCAGAAAAACTTGTTTGATTACCTGGAGGTCCGTGGGGTTTTCACTGGCTCTGCACCAGTGCAAGGCTGCTCAGTGGCCATCAAGAGCAATGGTTTGTGTAGGAGTAGCAAGGCCAAGGTCATGAAGACTTGACACCTAACCTGCAGGCGAACGTAGAGAACATCCTCTTCTTTCCGTGCTGCCTTACAGTCTTATGGCTAATGGTTTTGGGTTTGTTTGGGTTGGGCTTTTTTGACGGGAACAGCACTTTTGGGTCCTGTAACTTCCAGCATGACTCCTCTATGGTTTACTTAAGTTCACGAAAAACAGGATAGGGAATCAGGCTTTGATGCCTCATGAAATGTATAGCTCCACAGAGATGTCTGTCATGGAGCTTGCATGTCATGGAACTGATCATGTGCTCAAAAGACTCCAAAATGAATGAGTCCCTCCTAAACAAAAGCTGTGGATTTCCAAACTTTTAATTATGTAGATGTAATTAAAATAGATATAAAGAAAGACTTCTGCTCTTTAAAAGAGTGTTTGGGGGAAGCATTAAAAAGACTGTATCTAGTCTGAATCACAGGGGAATTTAAGTAGGCAAAAGGTATTTGCATGTTAAGAGTAATACTCTTGCAAAATAGATCTTATTAGAGCTTGGGAAAGCATATTACTAATTTATTAGTAGAGAAACAAAAATAGCTGGTAGGGAAAGACCTAGAGATCTTGGACTGGATATTGGAAAAAGGAATATAGGTCCCTGTTGCAGCTTTGCTTTCCAGGTCCCATGTTCACCTCCAGTTTTGCAAGCAACTTTACACATTTTCACAGAGGATAGAAACTTCATCAACCCTATCTTACAACTAGCCATCCAAAACTTATGGTCTGGTCCTAATAATGTGAAAATACTTGTACAAAGTGGCATTTATGCAGAAGAAATCATGGAAGATATTCAGCCCACACAAGCATTATGGTTAAAGTCAACTCTGAGTTCAGGCTTTAGGTTGTCGTATGGATTATGTAATTTAAGCTGGGTTTCTCATACGTAGTCTGCAAGCCTTAATTATCAAGTTAGTGAGCTTTCTGAGATGAAGAAAATCTCCTTGCTGCACTTCCGCCTGATGATTCCAAAAGATCATGATTTCATGCCAGTGAAGAAGAAGAAAACACTTTAAATCCCCAGGTATCTTCCAACCTTTATGAGTCTAGTTTTAGAAGTATGCCTGTCCTGTCTACAACAATTAATTTTTATAAATTCTTAAAACTCATGGAGCACAATGAGGAATAAATTCTTTGAGCAAAAATTATTACAGCTTCAAAATGCCTGTTGAAGCTCTGTTACAGCAGAGCTTCAAGCAAAAAGTTAAGGATAATTATCCATGTAAGGAATTTTATAATTCAATTTAACTAGCAAATTAAAAGATATTGAGATGTGTTAAGGTGATGATAGATGTCACGCTACATGTTAATCTGTTGTTACACAGAGTCGTATATTTGAAGCAGTAGGAATCTACATGTGAGTAAAAAAACCATACTAAAGTAAGGAGAATTTCCTAGAATATGTCTGAAATGAATGCCTTATCCCTAGTTTTTCACAGTTGTTGTGCTATTTTTCAAAAGGACAGCTGGTTACCTTGTTGTTGTTAGGAGGACTTGGAGACTTTAAGTCTCTCTTCTCACTTCTTTGATCACTTCTCATTCCCTGTTCTTTTTTTCCTTTTTTTTTTTCATTTTTTCTTGTAATTTTTTTCTAGCTCCACTAGCACAGAGGTGCCCTGAATCGGAAGTAGTATTTTGCAGCAATTGTTGTGGTAACTCCTCTGAGCCTGAAGGCAATCCAATAAATCTACCAGTCTGGAGAATCATTAAGTAGTTTGCATTGGAAGGGACCTCAAAGATCATCTAGTTCCAACTCCCCTGCCATGGACAGGGACACCTCCCACTACAGCAAGTTTCTCAAAGCCCTGTCCAATATGGATTTGAATGTTTCCAGGGATCAAGCATCCACAGCCTCTAGAAAATCTGCTCCAATGTCTAACTGCCTTCATAATTAAAAAATTCTTCCTTATGTCCAGTGTGAATCTGTGCCTCTCCCCAAACATACTGGCTCTCATCCAGGCACTCAGCTTTGAGGTGAGGCACCCAGTGATCTACCTGGGACCTTCTTCTGTGGATCTATGATCTTTGCTCTGACCTCCTTTTGCTGCCTTATACCTGTGTATCTGGAGTGTCCCGACTCTCCCCTCTGGGGCAGCTGAGTTCCTGTGGCTCGGCAGAGGCAGGGATCGAGACATTGAGAGGAGGGGTCATTTTAAAGAGCAGCCGATCTCTCACAGTGACAGCAAAGCTTCACACAGGAAACCACAAGCTAGGACTTGCCAAGTGGCCTCCAATCTTTCTCCTTTTTATGACATTTTCTCTCTTTTTGCCTTCTTATTTTCCAAGGAAGAGGACTTTTTACTGACAGCTTCTTAGCCAGCTTGAGGACAACATTTTTCCAAGGCGGGTAAGGAGAGGATTTTAATTTCTCACTTTGATAGTGTTTAAAAGATAGTATTTTAAGGGAGCAAAGGGGAGACTTTTTTCTTTGAATATGCTGTCTGGGGACTCCAAGGGTTCTTTGGCATGACTTCTTCTCTATTAGGGGAAATCAGGCAGCTGTAGAAAACCAAATCATCCAGGGTTTTCAGTTTAGCATTTTTGTTTTCTTGTAGTATCTTTCGATTTGTTTCACTGGTTTTGCATATTCCAACACTTCTTTAGTGCTTATACTCTGAACTACCTGATGACACTTCTGCTGATGGAGAAGTATTTTTCAGGAAAAATCTTTGGAGAGTGTATGTTTTTGAACAGAAAGCTTAACATGACTTGTATTTAAATGAACTAAAAAAGTCAAGATATGGGTCTCTAAAAATATTTAGAAACACAAATATGACTGCCAAAGAATATGTCCTCACCAGCTATAAAATTGTGGCTATTAATATGCAAAGTTTTCTGTGGATAACAGACAAAGACTTCCAAAGGTTTTGGTTTGCTTCTATTCTTTGCCAACAAATATTCGCAACAGTTCAAATATCATGTATTTCTTTTTAGTAAGAGTGGTCTTAAACAATCAAGTATTCTAAAACACCGGCTATACCTTCAGTTGAACCTGTCTTAAAATGGCAAGCTGCTGGGAGGTTGCTATTCTGGGAGGTGACTCTGACAGATCTCAACAGATGCAGCTCCTGGAATGCAGCTGGAGCAGGCAGAGCGAGGCAGCAGCTGACCCCCATGCTGGCACACTGACATTTTGGGGATGGCAGCTCACGTCAGACGGGCTGACACTGACACTCTGGGCACACATGGCCTTCTCCCTTGCCTGCTCTGCACATGGTTGTCACCCAGCAGCAAAAAAAACCAGGCAGCAACAAGTTCTTTCTATAATTAAATTACCTTTATTTGCATGCTTTGTGCTTAGGAAAAAAATTGATATACTGAGATTCTAGGTTGGATGTTGCTGTCCTTCTATCATGCTATCTGAAATAATCCACCTGCATCACTTGTGCTAAGTGGCATTTCTTTATGTTTATGAGCACAAAGTCAAGAGGTATAAATTGTTTTTAAAACAAGCATATAGTGGAAATAAGTGTATTATTGGAATAATTTGAATGCTGATCTCAACAATTATGTTTTAACCGTGCTGCTGAAGATCAGTTCTGTCCTTGAAGACGTTTGCTCTAAATTAACTGTACGCGAGTAATTCTTAACTTCACACGCAGGAACTTGTCTAAAATGACACAACATGCATGATATTTTTTCAAATAATCATCTTCTTTTCTTCCTAAAACTCCACACATTTCTGAAAGATGATTATAAATTTCAAGTTACTGCTATTGAAAAGCAAGAAAAATGTGCCATGAGCAGAAAGTATTTTCAAATCTGATATGGGAAACAGTATCATCAGTCTAGGAAATCAAAAGTTACCAAGAACCTGAAAGCAGTTTGGAGCAGATCCTCAATCTGAAGTCAATATGACATGATACTCAAATTCACTTTCTTTTTGTGTCTTTTCCTAATTTATTCTTTAAGAAGAATAAATCCATTAAGAATTTTTCCTACTCTGAATATTTTCTGGCCCAATCTAAACGTGTCTGTAAGATTGTACTAGCCCTGTGACTGATGAATTCAGGTTTGGAACCTGAATGATTGAAATGTGTACTTAGGAAATTTTACACCCTAGCAAGCTCATTTAGAAAAGTTAACTCTTTGAATGTGGTGGTAATAGATGAACATTAATTTATGACCTCATTATTTTTGAACAAACTCGTTGTAGGTGTAGTCTTAATAGTTTGAGCATTGATTCTTATTAATAATCAGCCACACTACAATGTGGGGCAGTGTAATAGTTCTCAGTAAGATGAGTTATCTCATATGTTTTGGTTTTGTGGCATTTGCAAGGAGCTATTAAATCTCAGAACTGTGGTGTATAGCTCTAAACGTTTTCATTTTATTTTTAGCAAGCTCTTGGCTGTAATATTTCATTGCAGTTATGGCCCCCAAGAAGAAGAATGTGAAAAAGAACAAAGCAGATATCAATGAAACAACAATCATTGTGGAAGATGTCTCCCTCAGTAAACTGAATGGCTTGAATGGACTCTTGGATGGAGGAAATGGTTTCAGCTGCATCTCCTCTGAAGTTTCTGACCCATTATATAGCCCAAATCTCTTGGGAGGTCTAAGCAGAATGAGACAAGAGAATTTTCTTTGTGACTTGACTATCAGTACCAAAACTAAATCCTTCAGTGTTCACAAGGTGGTGATGGCTTCGAGCAGTGACTACTTTCATAACATCTTAAAGAAAGATCCATCCACTCAAAGAGTAGACCTCAACGATGTCTCCCCATTGGGTCTAGCTACTGTTATCACCTACGCTTACACTGGAAAACTTACTCTCTCACTTTACACAATAGGTAGTATTATTTCCACAGCAATTTATCTACAGATTCACACCCTTGTAAAGATGTGTTGTGATTTTCTAATCCAGGAAATCAGTGTTGAGAATTGTATGTATGTTGCCAATATTGCAGAAACGTATGGACTAAAAACAACCAAGGAAGCGGCTCACAAGTTTATTAGAGACAACTTCATTGAATTTTCAGAAACAGATCAGTTCTTAAAACTTACTTTTGATCAGATTAATGAACTTCTTGCAGATGATGACTTGCAGTTGCCTTCTGAAATTCTAGCATTCCAGATTGCGATAAAATGGCTGGAATTTGACCAAAAAAGAGTAAAGTTTGCTGCTGATCTCTTAAATAACATTCGCTTTGGTACCATCTCAGCCCAAGACCTTGTCAATTATGTTCAAACTGTGCCAAGAATGATGCAAGATGCAGACTGCCATAAGCTCCTTGTGGATGCCATGAACTATCACTTGCTTCCCTATCACCAGAATACACTTCAGTCCAGAAGAACAAGGATCCGAGGAGGTTTCAGAGTCTTAGTTACTGTTGGAGGACGCCCTGCCCTACCAGAAAAGTCTCTTAGCAGAGACCTCTTGTACAGAGATCCTGAAAGCGGATGGAAGAAGTTGAGCGAAATGCCTGCTAAAAGTTTTAACCAGTGTGTCACAGTGATGGATGGATTTCTTTATGTGGCTGGGGGGGAAGACCAGAATGATGCCAGGAACCAAGCCAAGCATGCAGTCAGCAACTTCTGCAGGTAACTGGCTATTTATTTCAAGGGGTGGAGAACTCTATTGCACACCATGCAGGTAGTCCAAGCTGGTTTGTGACATGCAGCATGAACCACTCAGATAACTAGAAGGGGGACAGGGCAGGGGAGGTATGGATGTTATTCTTCACTAGATTTTGAATGAACAGAATTGTGCAACTGAACTTATGCAAAAATTTCACCTTGGTTACACACACACAGGAGGAGTAAGGAAAACCGAGAAATCTAGCTCCAAGTAGAGGAAATACATAGAAACGTAAATAGGAAGTTTGGCAATGTTGTAATGTACCTCTCTACAACCCCCTTTCAGGTAGTTGTAGACAGCAATGAGATCTCCCCTCAGCCTCTGTTTCTTCAGACTAAATAGTCCTGGCTCACTCAGTCTCGTAAGGCTTGTTCTCCAGTCTGTTTTCCTTCTGTGGGGAAGCACCAAAGTATCTTTCTTGTATTGAGGTGCCAGAAACTGAACACAGTACTCAGGTCAGCCTAAAAGCTGGCGTCACACAAGAGCTTGGAGCAAAGGCTTGAGGTGATGCAACTCACTTTTTGTCTTCTAACAGACTATGGACAAGCAGTGGCACACAGCCAGTTCTACCAGTGCTCCCAGAAGGAACACGAGATAATTTCTCCTGAGGATATTAACAAACATACAAATTAATGAACAAAGAACCTTGTCTGGATAGATTTCATTTTATAATCTACTTAATCAGGAAAATGTCTCATTTATAAGAGATTATGCCACTGCTCAGCCTACCTTCTCCCTTTAAGCTATTCCCTTCGTTCTCACAAGATGCTGTGTGCTTGGTGTTGTAGAGGAATCCTCCTGGTCCCCAGTTGAATGGGTTGTTCTCCCTGCCATTAACCTTGAGTTAAGTAAAATCAGTATTTCTTTGGACTTGCTTTTGGAGCTACAGGTGACAATGCTGAATGACAGTTAACTATTAGCATTGACTTTCCCATAATCTTACTCTCTTATGGTTCTTTGGACCCCTCAACATGTAACGAACGTATGGGTCTCCTAATGTACCTCACTCAACTTTTTCAGGAGGCATAATCTGTTGTTTCCTACTTCAAAACTGTTCTAGCATTTCAAGGGCAGAGATGATTTCAGATAGGGCTGGTGTTAGAAAGCAAGGATGTTCTTTTCACATGAATTTTCATTCATATGAGTAACAAGAAAAGAATACTTCTCGTTTATGAAGTGCTGTAAAGATCTACCTATAAAGCATCACGTAAGAGTACAACTGGGGTACAGACTAAATGCTGGTCAGACATGAGCCAGAAGTGTTCCCAGGTGGCCAAGAAGTCCAATGGCATCCTGGCCTGCATCAGAAAGAGTGCAGCCAGCAGGACTAGGGGTGCGATCATCCCCCTATACTAGGCACTGGTGAGGCCTCATCTTGAGTACTGGGTTCAGTTTTGGGCACTTCAGTACAAGAAGGACGTTGAAATGCTGGAGTGTGTCCACAGGAGAGCAATGAAGGGGGGCCTGGAGGTCAGGTCTGACAAGGAGTGGCTGAGCAAACTGGGGTTATTTAGTCTGGAAAAAAGGAGGATGAGGGAAAACCTTACTGCTCTCTACAGCTAGAGAGGTGAGAGTCAGTCCCTTCTTCCAAGTCACTAGCAATAGAACAGGAGGAAACGGCCTCAAGTTGTGCCAGAGGAGGTTTAGATAAGACATCAGGGTTTAATGGGCAGGGTGGGTTTGGGTTGATGACCTTGCAGGTCTCTTTAAACCTTAATGATTTTACCTATGATTTTTTAAAACATTGAATAAATGTTGACTGTATAAAGTAACTATCTGAATAAGTCTTTGCTGTAGGCCTAGATTGCCAAATCAATTCTAAAATTTCTATTGCATGTTGAAAGTCTCTCTTCTTTGCAGCCATGACACTCTGGAAAAAATACCCAGTCTCATCTCAGAAGCTAAGCAGGGTCAGACCTGGTTAGTTCTTGGTTAGTATTTAGATGGGAGACCATCCAGTTAGTACTGATGGGAGACTGCCTGGAACACTGGGTGCTGCAGGCTTATCCTGCAGGGGGGAGTGGACTTACACGATCTTTTGAGGTCCCTTCTACTCTGTAATGTTCATGATTCAGTGATTCCCAGATGCACAATTAGGTTGTTGTGCAAAATTAGATTACAGATGAGTCAGATTTACTTCATGGAGATAATACCAGCTTTCACTGAGTCACAAAATCACTGAATTATCGAGGCTGGAAAAGTCCATCAAGCCCAGCTTATGACCTAACATCACCTCAGCCTAGACCATGGCACTAAGTGCCACATCCAGTCTGTCCTTAAATATCTCCAGGGATGGGGACTCCACCACTCCCCTGGCCAGGGAATGTCCAGTGTCTGATCAACCTTTTTGTGAGGAAGTGCTTCCTAATATCCAGCCTAAACCTCTCCTGGTGCAAATTCAAGCCTTGAATGATACAAACAGATTTTTCCCCAGACAAAAATTTAATTTGTAAATTTATTTGTCAATTTAACTAAGACTACCAGTTTCATTCCACCAACTTCTAATGGGCTAAAACATCACTAAGATTTTAGTAATTTGGCACCTTCAGCCATAGCAAGCCAAAGACAAGGCCGTAGGATTGAGGAAGGCAGTATATGAAAGAGTTACCCTCTTTTTTTAACACTTTCAGATATGATCCTCGGTTCAACACCTGGATTCACCTGGCCAACATGAATCAGCGGCGCACCCATTTCAGCCTCAGTGTGTTCAATGGTCTCCTTTACGCAGTGGGTGGTCGCAACTCCGAAGAGTGCCTCTCCTCAGTTGAATGCTATGTGCCTGCAACTAACCAGTGGCAGATGAAGGCGTTCCTGGAGGTGCCCAGGTGCTGCCATGCCAGTGCAGTGGTGGATGGTCAGATCCTCGTCACTGGGGGTTACATTAACAATGCTTACTCACGCTCGGTGTGCATGTACAATCCCAGTAAAGACAGCTGGCAGGATAAGTCCAGCCTCAGCACCCCAAGGGGGTGGCACTGTGCAGTGTCCCTTCTAGAGAGGGTCTACGTCATGGGTGGGTCTCAGCTTGGGGGGCGAGCTGAAAGGGTTGACGTTCTCCCCGTGGAATGTTACAGTCCTTACACAGGGCAGTGGAGTTACGTGGCACCACTTCAGACCGGAGTCAGTACAGCTGGTGCTTCTATCCTTAACGGGAAAATTTACTTAGTGGGTGGCTGGAATGAAATAGAGAAAAAATATAAGAAGTGCATTCAGTGCTATAACCCAGATCTCAATGAATGGACAGAGGAAGACGAGCTGCCTGAAGCCACTGTGGGCGTGTCCTGCTGTACAATATCCATGCCCAACACAAAGACAAGGGAGTCCAGGGCCAGCTCTGTCTCTTCTGTCCCAGTCAGTATTTAAATACGGGTCTAACCAGCAATAAGTTAAAATGTTTACCTACACTGCAGTATAAGTAACTCTCTAAGAAGTTTTTTTTTGGTGTGCTTATGTAGAAAAAAGTGATTGGTGGTACAACAGTTTTAACAGCGCAAATTGACCGGTTTTCACAATCTTTAATGCAGGTGGTGTGAAACAGCATGTTAGGGATGAGATGAGTTTTCTTGGCAGGAGAGCAGGGATAACCCATAACTCCAGAATTTGACTCTCTTCCTGACTTTGTCACTGACTCACTGCGGTGTCTGTGGCAAATCATTTCACTTCTTTGTGCTTTGGTTTCCTTACGTGCAAAATAGAGATCAATTTGAATCAGAATGTTGTTGTGAGGCTCTTTTAGTATCGGGTTATAATGCTTTCAGAACCCAAAGTAAGGGTCAAATGTTGCTAGTAATAAATCTCAACATACGTTAGAAATATGCTGTGTCATCATAAAGCCAATCAGTTTCGTTATTGTCTGTTCTGACAAGCAGAACTGAAAAAACCCACAACACTCCCAAAATCTAACATATGCCTAAGTTCCTTTTGGGACACTTGCATTCACAGAAAATTTCTCAGAACAATTTCTTCTTCAGAATTTAGACAGAGAGGTCTCGATCCTCTGCCATGAAACTCTTTAATTCTCATACCTAATGGTGTGGTATGGCTTTCAAGACCTGAGTTCACTAAGTACCTTACCTCCTGTAAGCACTGTGGCCTAGCCTCAAGGGCTACCTTGAGGTAGCCACATTGCTCTTCTGACCCCCATGTGTACTCCAAGGACCACACCACCATCTCAACCTCCTCCTCATGCCAGGAAGACCTTCCTGTCATTTCACGTGGAACGCATGAAGGCCTGAAGGCCACGTAATATGTCTCCTGCTCCTAATGTTCCCATTGGTGCAGAAATGACCCTCTGGGTTATCCTCTCATTAAAATGTCCTCACCAATGCAAGGAGCTAAGAGATGCCACAATGGGCAAAACCTGAAAGCTGAGCTCATGCTAAGAGGCACCAGGGTCTAACGGCATCCGAGCTTGGAGAAGTATAGAGCATCTCTCTCTCACTCAATATTATTCTGGCAAATAACCATGGAGTAGGGAATGCAGATGGAATAAAGACTGCAGGGTCTGCCTCTATGAACGGAATATATGTTTGGAAAACAGTGGATCATGGATGAAATCAGAGACTTCCCTTAAGAGGAAAAAAGAGATACCTTAACATCTTTCTTACCAAGTGTAGGTACAACGTTGCCTAGAGTAACCTTCTCCTGAGCCACATCGTTGTGGTTTTTGAAGCCTTCATTACAGCCGTATTCATGTAATGTTAGTTATGCCTGTTGGAGTCTGTGAAGTTTTCCCAGTGAGTAAAGCCTTTGCTCAGCTTAGACTACCTTCCAAGAACTTTTCCTGCTGACATCAGCATGCAGGGAGGGAATGAAGTATGAAATCTGATCCTGTTCTCTTAGCCAGGACTGGTAAACTGTAATGTGCCCTGAGAACTTGATACCAGAGGATTCCTGTCGATACAAAATGTCTACTTTCTGTTTTGGAAAGGAAGACCCAACAGAAGCAACTAGAATTATTTAATATAGCCAAAAGGCCAGAAGTTAGTTCACCTTTACATGCAGTTTCCTCCAATTATCACTGACAGCTCCAGGCTGTGGTGCTGATGAGAAGACAAGCTCTTAGCAGTGTTTGTGAGGCAGCCAAATTTCTACATCACTCGCAAAAGCAGAATGTTATAAAATCATCTGTGAGTGCAGATGTAGAAGCAAACATTTTCAGAACTCACAATCTGCTCTTCGTAGCTTTCTTGCAACTACATACTAAGCTGATACTGGTGCTTGAGCAAGACACAGTACCAGAGCCAAAGTAAAGGCCTTGTGTCGGGTGGGATTAAACTCCATGGTGCTCAGTGCTGTCTTCCATTTCTAACTTAAGAGTTTGTGTCTGCATCCTGACAGCACAACGTAAAATCTCATACTCTACTTCTGAGCTACTCATGTTATTAGACTGTATCGCATTGCATAACTTTTGGTCCGAGTGACACTCTCCTATAGTTTCCATTAATTTAACCAGCATACAGTTACACTTTAGCCTGTTTAATTAAAATGGATAATAAATCCACAAGCGCAGAACAAAATATGTGATTATGTAATGGAATAAGATGACTTTGGCTTAAACATAAAACTGTTGTTCTTCCCATCCTAGGCTCCAAAAGCTTGTAGTCAACAAGAGCCCAATTTCCCTTTTGTCAAAGTTACAACCATGTGTTCCATGTGGAAGTATCTAGGAAGCTCTTTGGAAAATTAATCTGCTCCAATATAATTTTGTGAGATTTGAGTATTAGTAGATCATGTTGCATGTCACCCAGTCCAGTGGCAACACACGCACACACACACACATCCAATGGTAACTGGCACACATGCCAGTTCTTTAGTGTTTCTAAGGTGCCACTAAGAGGGTATTTAGGAACAGAAGAAGCTATTATTTTGGCCTCAGACGAATTGTCACATGCACGTATCTCTTTTTCCCTTTGGGAATTCAGTTTGAAAGTGCTATGAGTAGTCAGATGTTGCTGCACACGTTCCTTTTTGGGAACCAACTTCCTACACATCAACAATCATTTTCTGTTTTTGAGTAGAAAGTTGTTTGTGAATGATAGGCTAAGTGGAATGAAATTACTCTCTTACTACTTAGAAGGTTAAATATGGTTATAAGGTTAAATGAACAGGTTTTGGGGGCCAATCCTGTTCATCTTACTCACAGAAAAAGATCTGTTGACTTCAGTGGGACTGTTGAATAAGATGTACAGGATTTCAAGCTATTGTCCACACTCTGGCAGAGCAGTAGGTAGAGGTACCTACCAAAATTGTCAGAACCCAAAACAAGACTACTCCTGAGCTTCCACTGCCCTTGGTCATGACAAACCCATAAAGACAGGAGCCAAGCACTACTATCCATCTGTTTCTTCTGTACCACCAGTCAGATATGTACTTCAGGTCAAACATCTTAGGTAGATTACCAAATGCTGTTGTTACCAGTATAACACTCCAGGGTGGCTTTATATTATTTCCTCTAAACACCTGTTCAGGTTTCAACTGCCCATTGAGCCAGGATATGGTCCTTAATATGTGACAATATCAACTGGACTTAACGTTATTTTGATCATACCAATGTCATGAGCTATTTGTGACATGTTTTTGTACAACCTTGTCTAGCTGGAACTGTGAAGAATGGTTTGTATGCTGTGTTTTATGGGATGGTCTTTTTTGTTGTCTGTTACTGTGTTTTCAATCTCCAGATGTTGAAGAAAAATATCTCAATTGAATTTGAAATATGGTATAACCCCCAAAGAAAACTTTCATCTGTGAATTAGTCAAGAATCCAGTAAGTTTAAGTGCCATCTTCTAGCCAGTCCAAAGGGAAGCAGACAAAGTTATGGTGTGTTGAGATTTTTTTAAATGGCAATTCTTTCAGGAAAAAGTGCATGAAGAATGAAATGACTGAATAAGACCACGCTTATGTTATTCTGAAACCTAGATCGTTTAATCTTACAAGTTCGGGCTGGCTTTAGGGACAGTTTTTCCTGAGTAGCAGTAGTGTTTGGTAACACTAGCAGCAAACCCAGCAGTCACACAAATAGTTGAATGAGTATGTGTAGCTTCTTGTGTTCGGTGGGACTTCTATATACATTTATTCTCACTGGTTATTTGGAAAATAAAATTGCATTTGGAAAATCAAAATCCAAGAACTGAATCTATGGGGATTTAAACACCAATGTCTAATCATTTCTGTTAGGAGAAACCCTATGTGTGCTCCAAGTGTTTTTGTGCAGTTCACAGGATGCAAGATGCTCCCTCTGGTAGAAAAGGGAAGAGGCAGTCCTTTAGAATCCGGCTCTTTAGAACAAAATCTTACAGTAGACTAAGGTTTTGTTCCCCGTCTGCAAGCGTGTGTGAGAAAAGAAACAGCTACTGCAACACATACCTTTCGATAATCAGCTTTGTTTATGTTCCTTAACTGAGATGGGGCAGCTTTTCTCACTCCCAGTGAAACTGAATTTTCAACCCATTTTAACCCAGGTTTACCTAAGCTTTTCAAAGACTTTTTCAAGGTCTGAATCCAGCTGCTGAGAAATGCAGTTGAAGCCAATAGTCCTACTGTAGTCTCTTGCAATGAATCTTCTCAACCTTTTGTTACAGACCTACTTTGTAGAAGGAATCAAATCTGTGTAATGCACGGATTGATGCTTTGACTCCTCTGTGCAGGAGGAGGATCTCTGATGCCTTGTATTTTCTCACAAGGCACCAAAGAAGATGCACAGATGTGAACAGTAAAAGCTCACCTGTGAATCTAATGAAAAAATTCTCATCATTGGTGGCCACAATACATAAAAGGACACATTCTGGAAAGCTTGCTGGAAAAAAGGAATGAAAAATGGATTGCTGGTGCTCATTTGCAAGTGTGACACTGCTCAGAGCTCTGTTCCCAGAAGAATAAAGGGCAAGACATGCAATTCTAGCTTGTGTGAGAGATTCAGTTTGCCGTGCAGAGGAGCAGTATGAGTTTGTTGTTGTCTCAATGAAAATTTTCGCTAAAAATCTAGGCAAGTATTTAACGAGGAATGCATTGCCAGCTTCTGTTGGTGAGAGTGGGAACACACAACTTCAGATACACTGGATATTACACTAGTTGCTGCCTTGGCAGTTTTTGTTTTGTCAACAAGGAGAGTGGAAACCACAACTTATTTGTGTAAAGCATTTCCCTGGTTTATAAGTGTTAGACATATTGCTTATACAGATGGGTTTTCTAATGATATGCTTTAAGGACGGACTGTGATACCACAAGGGAACATATTTCAATGGAACAAAAGTCTGTGAGTGTAACGTGAGAATGTCACCCCTTACAAATTGAAATTTGTAGTGCAGAGGTTGTCATGAAGAGGAATAAGAGCATGTTGGTAATTTTTTGTTGTATGCTTTAAATAAAAGTGTTGACACGTGACGCAAACGAACTACTCTTATTGTAAAATATGCTGGAAACTACAAGACACTCAAATGAAACCGAGTGCATCCATAGCAGCCAACTGGAACGTCTGTTACACCCAGGATGTCAAACCACTTCCACAATAGGCTACACTGTCTGATGCCAGAGCCGCTTTTATCTTTTTGATTTTATGACAATGACAACAACTTGTTTTATCAATTCATTTCAACATCATTTGCTGTAACCAAAATGCCCCCAATAAATGATGATGAATCAGATGCCTGATCCACAACCGGACCTGTTTTCATGTGGATTGCTTGAGTAAAATATCTGAAATAAAATCCTCTCAGTTTCAAGGAAAAAAGTCAGTTTGAATTCTGAAGAGCTATTAAGTTGTGGGTTAGGGATTTAGGTTCTGAAAAGTGTTCCCTGTGTTTTGACACCGAGGGCTTGGTTCAACATGTGATTTGGCATTTGGCAGATGTCACAACCCGAATGGCTACCTAGCCGATGCAGAGATTGTGGCCATGGGTTTCTCAAATTCCATAATACATGAGGACATAGACTCTTTATCATGGAATCATAGAATGTTAGGAGTTGGCAGGGACCTCTGGAGATCATCTAGTCCAACACCCCTGCCAAAGGAGGATTACCTAGGACAGGCCACACAGGAAAACCCATCCAGATTGTTTTTGAAAGTCACCAGAGAAGGAAACTCCAGAACCACTCATGGGTAGCCTTTATCATCTAAGCTTCTCTATTACAGATTACTACAAATACCTTTAAGCAAGTACACAGCCACAACAATGACCACTAGCAAATATTCCTATGGTTAAT
Source organism: Upupa epops (assembly GCA_013397515.1). NCBI lineage: Eukaryota > Metazoa > Chordata > Aves > Bucerotiformes > Upupidae > Upupa > Upupa epops. The sequence continues at coordinate 79,373 of VZRI01013328.1, forward strand.
ATGGTTCATCTGGAGATGAAGAAAGTGAACACCAACGAATAGATATCAAGCTATTACAAATTATTATCAGTGACCAGTAGCAGTCCCAATCAAGAGTATTGTGATGACAAGATCCTCAAGCATGGTAGTGCAACCTAAGACAGAGTGCTGGTTTGAAAATGACCACATTTTCAAATACTAGTTGTGGTGGTTTTATGCCAAAAAAGCATTTGATTTTGAAGCTGGAGGTAGCTTTCCTAGCAGAGCTCCTGCCTCAGTGTCTGGACTCTACAGGTGATTGGTGGGCAGAGTTCGTAAGGGAAGGTGCTTCCTCCTTCTTCTCCCCTTCCTTCTCTTCTTGTCGCCAGCTTTGTCACCTTTGGCTGTGACATGTCTTCAGAGACAGGGAGCTCCTCTAGAAAAGGGCTCCCCTCCACCCCCCAAGGATGGTGGGGGTGTGTGCGAGCAATGGCTCTCAGCCCCCTGCCACGGAAGTGTGGCAGCCCAGCTGTAGCTGTGCTACAGGGGTAGCCACAGCCCTCTTTTGCATGGGAGCTCGAACACAGACAGGTCAAAGAGGCAAGCCGTTCTCCGTACCTGCAAACCCCCTTCTGTGGGGGTGAACCTGCAGCCCTCCCTTCTTTCACTGAATGCTCAGATACAGAACAGCCAGCACCAGCTCATTGCTGCCCTTGGCAGTGGACCAGAGTAAAGGCAGCTCCTCCACACACCCACTCTATAGTGAACGCCTGTGAAGATGCCAGACAGAGGTGAGCTCTTAACCCTCTACCTCCCTTGGTGCCTGACCATGGGGAGAAGAAAGAAAGGCTCTGCATAAGGCCTGTGCAAAGCCCTTGGACAAGACCCCGAAAAGCCTATATGCCATACCAGGGGTGGCTCCATCCTGCTGGTGGTCTCCACCAGGCTGGCAAAGATCCTGTATGCTCTGCCACTGAGAGACTGAGAGAAGCCTCTACTAAGAGGGAGGAAGAGAGATCACAAATACTGATCTCCTAAGCCTTTGGCAAACAGAGAGAGTCTGGAACCCTGTTGTATCCTCTACGTTTGACGCTGCTATAGCATCAAAGAGGAGCCCCAAGCTGATGGCAGCTAGAAGTATGCTGGAGCTGTCACAGAGTGCTGATGTCTGCAAGAGGATCAGGAAAAGGAACTTTTCCACAAGCACCAAATGTATATTGTGTGCTGCCACCACCCCCACCCCTTTGTCTTCTGGAAAGTGGGGTGCGAGTGTGTGTGTGTGTTGGTAGCTGAAGGTTAAGGTACGCTCTCTTGCCCCAGAGCTCTCATCTAAGGCCAAAACCCGATGTGTTAGCTGTCTCCCATTGCTCTCAGAGTGTGTGTGAAGGCACTGTGATACAGTTTCTGTTTTACCTTTTGGATCCTTTTACTTATTTGAGATTTTTTCCCTTTTCTTCTTGCTGATGGGTTCAATAAACTGTTGTCTGTTTAGCAAAGTTGCTTCATTGCCTGTTGAACTCTCAGTGAGAGCTGGTTGTTGTGCTAGAATCACAACCACTGACCCAAACCGATTTAGACCCTCTTGCTAAACCATTACAGGCAGCAACAACCAAGTAGATGTATACTGTTGTGCATGACTACAATGGATCATTAATGAAGCAAACTTAGCAACAGTAATTAAAAGCAGATATACTTTATTGTATATAACATAAGCATGAAGCAAATTAGACAGATTTCAGAAGCAACCAAGCCAAAAGGGAAGGACAAACCAGTCACAAGGGGTATACCGCCATTCCCAAAGCCATTGGTGGTCAGACAGAAGCAGTAAGATGACAGAAGCACTTCAAAAAGGATCCCTGATGCTTTGTATGAGATCAGACAGACTCTTCAGTCAGAGTCCAAGAGATTATGGATTAAACTGGCAAGCTCTCAGAAAGAGAGACAGAGACTCTATTTTGGGTAAATATTAAGTCCTTCTTGTAAGAGAGAGATATAAGAGAGTGCAGAGCATCCTAATTCAAGCAGCCAATAGGTGCTATTCGTTTCTATTTTTCACCTGTAACAACCAGTAGATGATTCCCTTTTGTTTCATAACAATTTTATTTTTCTTTTCTGTTTTCCACCTTCTCAGATTCTGAGCTGTCATTAGGATCCCTTGGTTTTGCCCTTATTGGTAGCACCTTGGGATGTCTCCACTTTCTACATTCCCAGCTGCACTTTTCAGGGATGATTCTGGGACCTAGTCATAGAATCATAGTATCCTTAGGGATCAGAAGGAACCTTGAAAGATCATCCAGTCCAATCCTCCTCCCACAGCAGGATCACCCAGACGAAGTAGCACAGGAACAGATCCAGGCGGTCTTGAACATCTCCACAACCCCCCTGGGCAGCCTGTTCCAATGCTCTGTTACCCTCACTGGGAAGAAGTTCCTTCTGATACTGATACGGAACCTCCTCTGTTCCAGCTGGCACCCATTGCCCCTTGTCCTATCACCAGATGACCTTGAGAAGAGCCTTAACAGGAGTGCAAATCATGAGAGGGTCGATAGGACTCCAACCTCGGAGGTTATATTTAGTAATGTATGCAACGTTATACAGGTTTGTTTGATTGCTGGGGATAAAATTAGATTTGCAGAAAGCAGTATGTGCCATTAAGCGATACGGATGGACAAAGCACCCTACAAAACAGATATGAATGCAAATACAGACATGAAGGCGGGTTCCTTATCAGTGGAGTTCTTGGGTCCTGGAGGAGGGAGAAAACCATTTTGGTGTCAGGTTGGCATTTTTCCCTCTGCCCACTGCTTCTCGCTTCAGCTCCCGAAAAAAGACTGAGCTCTTATATTGTGTTATGTGTGACCTGTGTACGAGGAGGCTGTAGGAGTTTCCTTGGGGGACGCAGTACCAGCAAAGATCTCGATGGTCTATTTAACTTTTGATTAGCTTATCAGGGTTCAGCCACTGTGTTCCTCATCTTTCAGGAAAAGAGATTAAGAACACTCCAGGCCATTCTTTGTGCCTATACAGATTGTCTCCTTGGAGCCTTCATTCCCTCAGGCAGGGTCTGGGGCTTTGGACACAATTCAGTGGTTGTTTATCCTTCTGTTGACCTGGTGGATTATCTTCCTGCTTGCATGTGCTCTGCTCCCCAACAGTGCTTTAAGTCCAGTCACATTCACTACCATTGTGTTTCACAAACAGCTCGTTGTAGCTTTAGTCTATTGTCCTCCACTGGCACACACAGCCAGACCCTAAGGAATCTGGTGGTGCCCAACGAGCAACTTTTAGCCCTGGCTTAATCACTACTGCAGGCTATTAATGCCACAGCAAAGCAAGTTCTTTGGTGATGACACACTGCCTGCAAAGCATGTGCAGATATTAAGTTTCAACCCTGTACTGCCTGACTATAAATACATGGAACTACAACAGCTCTGTAGAGGTTTCCGTGTTTCCCCCTAGGAATCACTTAGTGAAGTTCAGATCTTATCCAGAGGAGTCCCTGGGTAGAGGAGGAGGGGGAAGAGAGGCTCAGCTGGTTGGTCCCAGCAGACAGAGTTTCTGTAACATGTCTGTGATGGTGTCTGAAGTGCTAAGAGATGAGGTTGGCACATGGATGGTTCCTTCTTCCCGTGAGAAACTGACAATATTTAGATTCTTATGGAGGAGTGTGGAGAAAAATACTCCCCTGGCTTCCTTTCCCAGAGGCCGGTAACCTTGAGAGAGAGAATCTGGATTGGATGGCAATAGGTGTCTGCTTCAGGGGGGAAGTGGTTGAGCAGCACCGCAATACGAAGGGGAGGCTGTTTGCAGACACCTCCCAGGGAGATGAGTTGTGCCCTCTCTCTCAACGGGATTCTGCTTCTTCCTCTCTGCAGGCAGGCTGCTGCAGACAATGGATCCGAACTGCATAATGATGTGGACTGTAAGTTCTGTGATAGGTTCAGCCAGGCTCTCCTGCTGCAGATTTCTTGTTACCTCTGGGTTTTCTGTCGGGATAGTTTTGGTCAGAGGTATTCCCTTTGTCTCTATGGTGATGGATTATGCAAACTTACCCTTACACTGTGTAGGAACCAACAATAAACTGTGCTTTCTGCTCATGACTGTGCTCCTTGGACTGTGCTACACATTTGTCCCAAGAGTGTCTTACCTAATTGTCCCCCTGTTCAGTTGTATTTATACTGTTTTTAACTTCCAGCTGGGGCTCGAGTGGCTCTGGTCACACATACTTTCACTATGATTGCTGCGACACAAACTCAAGGAGGAGTGGTGGCACCTTGGAGGGGAGTAGCCTTTGGAGTGGGGGTGTATTTTGGTGTTATAATGGAGTTGGAATGAGCAACGTTCACACAAAGGACAGCATTTTGTCATCAGATCTGGGCTGTTGGCCCAGATTTAAAGAACATAAGTGCAGGACTTCAGCCCAGCAAGCACAGAGTGTTTAGTTACACCAGTAAATCATTTCCCAACAATTCTCAGACTCTGAACTTGAATCCTTGATTGTTCCAGATGTGTCCGTTTGTCTGAAGGATGCTGTTGCTACAAAAAGTGGCAATGTTGCTTTGCCTGGCATAAGATTTCTTTGCATGGCAGCACGAGCTGCAGAAAAAGATAAGCCGTGTTATTCCCTTCCTCTAACCAAAGTTCTACCATCTGTAAAGAACTGTGGCAAAGAGGCAGCACTATCCGAGGGACTGGAGCCTGGTGTTTCATGCAGAAAGGGAAGAAAAAGGCTCTCCCTTGGTTTCTTGCAAAGGCTAGCAAATCCCAACTTCATTGAGACAGTAAAGCCAGTGTGGCATAGAATCATAGACCCATATAGGTTGGGAAAGACCTGCAAGATCATTGAATCCAACCATTAACCAAGCCCACCACTAAACCATGTCCCCTAAGCTCAGTATCTTCACATCTTTTACACACACACAGGGATGGCAATTCAACCACTTCTGGGCAGCCTGTTCCAGAGCTTGAAGACCTTGTCCTGGTGCAACTTGCAGCCATTTCCTCTTGTCCCTGCTGTGTCCTCACCACAAAAAGGCTAAACAATGTACTACTGGCGTAAGTCACTGCTAGATTAATTCCTCCTGGAGCCAGAGAGCAGAACAGGAAAGAAATGTTCAGTTTTCAGCCAAATCCCCTGCAGCAATGCAACTGTGCTTGATCTTTTATTGAGAGCAGAGAGGAAATGATCATCCAGGGCTCGCCTATACAGGAAAACATAAAAACTAGCAGAGTGTCACCAAAATATAGGTCCTGTCTCTGAACTGGTTATGATCTTCAAAATCGTCTAAATGTCTGCTGTGGAATGATTTACGTTAAATAATATTAAAGAATAGCTAGTAAACAAACAATCACGTTATCACTTCTGGGAGGAAAGGATAGCAGAGAAATGCTCAGAGATGTTTTTGAGGATGCAAATGGATGATTTTGCTTCCAAGTTCAGGGATGATTTTGTGGAGTCAAGCCTGGAATCTGTGTGGCAAAACCTGGTAAATGGCAGACATTCAAACTACACTATAATAGTAATCAAATCGAGGTTTCAAGCATGACATGACAAACGGCATCGCTGAAGGACAAAGCGGAGCCTTCCCCCGCTGGGTAGTTTCAGGAAGGAGACGCTGGAGGGCACTGGGATGCTGGAGACGACAGCTCCGGGCAGCCTCAGAGCGGTGCCCCCGGCTGCAGCAGGAGCTGGAGCTGCTCTGACGATGCTCTCCGGACTTCTGCACGGCAGGACGAGCCGTGTCCCAGCGGAGATCTGTGAGCAGTGATGGAGGGAGACGAGGAGAAGCCATAGAACACAGTTCAGTCAGCAAGGATGGTGGCAGAGAGGAAGGAGGAGGAGAACGCATGTAAAGAAGTGTTCATCAGCAGTGATCTGCCCTCTGTCTCTTGTTTCATGTCCAGGATTCATTTCTGGTCACCACAAGAAAGCATCAACCTTGCAGCCACAGCGAGTAGACACTCAGCCTTGACTGGGGAGGCTTGGAATTTTCAGCCTGCCCCAGAAACTTTGCCTGTTCCAGTTATGCCATCTAAACAGCAATCTATTTGAAAGTCTCCCTTTCTCAGTCTTCTTGGCCAGAGCTGTTCCAGTATGAATAAATAACTTCGTATTTGCCACCTTTGCAGAGGGAGGGTTGATAGATCCCTTCGCAGCCTCCCAGAGCAGTGCCCTAAATGCTGGCATCCCGGCTCAGGACAAGTTGTTGCAAGAACATTGTTGGCTTTCAGCCCGGAGCAACACAGACACATCTCTGAAATCACTCAAGTTCAGCAGATGAGACAAAACCACTTTTTCCCATGTTGCTGGGAGAGTGGAGCAGCCAACAGATTCCCGGCCCAGCTGTTGCTCTGAAGCCGTTATGCTGGTGGCTGCACATACTCAAGAGTTCAGCCAGTGAGTTATAGCTTGCTATAATCAGAATATTCTGCTTTCCATGAGATCACATTTACTGCAACAATAGCAAACAAATGCGCTGAAGCAGGCAGTGCAGCCTCCACTGACATTTCAGGGTCTCTCTGCTTCACCCCTGGTGTCAGGCAAGTTGTGGCAAAAGGACACCTTGGTGACATTTTCAGGAGCAACAGGCCAGCATTTCTGAGGCAGAACCAGCCATGTCAGGCAGGTGAACAGCAAAGCACTTCTGAAGGAATCCCAGCAAAAGCTGGAAAAGCATCGTAATGTGACCCAGATGCAGAGCTCTCTTGTGGTGTTACAGAAGTTATAACACCCTGAGCTGTTAGCAGCAGCTTGAATACTTCTTCACCAAGCCACCCTTTGAAACTGAAGTTATGCCTGTCTCCCGGACTGAACTTGCTGCAGGGACTCAGACAGAAGAGCCTGTTTCTCCAGCAGGAGCAGCGGGAGGATATGTTAGCTTGGGTAATGCTACCAGAGACTGGATCCATTCATTTGAGGAATAAGCATTCAGAAAATTTATGTATGATCACATCTCTTTGGAAGGGTAGGCCACTTAAAAAAGCCCAGAGCAGTTATACAAGCCATGAAACTGAGTAGTCATAAGCATTAGTGGCTGAGTAACCCAAGTACTTTCCTATCTGCCTCTGCTTCTTTGAAACATCGATATCAAATTAAGGTCAGGAAATTATATAGGCATGTAGGTTAAACCTACAGTTACAGGCAACACAGCCAAAGGTACAACACAGGCACATAACGTGATTTATTTCATCACAGAATTATATATTCATAGAATCATAAGAATGACTCAGGTTGGGAAAGACCTTAGAGGTCATCTACTCCAAGCTCTCTGCCATGGGCAGGGACATCTCTCAACTAGACTTAGTTCATCCACAAGGTCCTACTTCAGGGTGACCTGAGTTGCTCCTTAAGCTTTACTAACTGTATTAGCTAGAGACAAGATTCACACTCATGCCTGGCACTGTCTGAGCACTGGGACTGTGTCTTCTCTGATATCCAGCCAACTCAAAAGTACTTGGGTTGTCCTTGTGTTGTGTCAGACACATCTTGTACTTCTGAAATACTTCCAATTGCACTAACTGAATCCACTGAAGCCACTATTTTCCACTGAGCCATTGATCTCTGTAGTGAAAACACAGAGAGCAAGTGTATTTTTATATAAACACATTAATTGAAGGGCCTCTAGATACTACTTACTTTGTACTTAAATATTTTGTTGACTTCAAGTTTGAATACCCCTAACATTTGCACAGAGGACAGAAGCAGTGTGATAATGTGTTCTCATTTATTTACTTGCATGATGGTCCAGTTTACGGACTGAAGTTTGCTGTCTGTTAGCGTGTACAACAAAAAAATTCCTGAAGAACTGGAAAGGAGAATCATTAGGGGGAAAGCAATAGGAAACCGAGACAATCAACCTTAGGTAGCAGCCACAGCATCATCAGGATGTCAGCAGGCCTGGGGACTCTGCAGTAAAGAGGAAGAGATGGGTTTGGGGTGTTTATAATGGCTTTTTCATGGGAGAGAGAGTGAGAAGGACACCAGAAGTCCTTGTTTGACAGTTATCAAGTTGGAAATAAAGCTTGCAATAAACTGAGCAGAGGTAAGTCTGACTTCCAAATGCTGACAAAATTATCATAGCAGTGGTTTTGATCTGAGTCAGAGCATGCAGAATTGAGAAGAGTTCAAGAGAATAAGCAATTATTTCTGCGAGCAGTAAATCCAATAAAGTCTAGCTTCTTTTGAGCTAGTGTCTTATTTTCTTACCCACCCAACACAACAACACTAACAGCTCTTCTGAGCCTAAGGCTTTGAATTACTTTCTCCTCAACCCAGCAGTAAACTAGTCTTCTTCTCATGTCCTCTAAATACCAGTTAGGTGAAGGGCAGTGTGAGTTCCTTTTGCTCCCTGGCAAGGGATGTGTGCTGGCTGGCAGCCTGACACCCACAAAGACTGGCCCCACCACTGCTGGTGATCTCACAAGTCAGCTTTTCTCTCATTAAATTTCCTTTCTTATCAAGCACTGGTCTTCAGAAATCATGGAAAAAATAAACTACTCAGTATTCTTCATTTCAGTTGATCACCCAAGCAGTAAAGACAGAAGGGCATGAGATCTTAGTCAATGATTCATCCCATCCCAAAATAGACTGGTCACTTGAATCGTGGTAAAGGTGCCAACTCATTTCCACTGACTGTAAGGACAGCCTAAGGTGACTATGTCAGATGAAGACATGGATGCTAAACTTAGGTGAAATGAATCCTACCCTAAAGCCTTTGAACTGTGTGTCACAGTACTGCTCACAGACAGAGCGTGGCAGTTGCTTAAAAATTGCTAGAGTGGGCCAGATGGATGGACGCTGTGATTACCGAGGCCTTCCTTCATCTAAAGGCTGGGCTTAAAAATCAAAAAGCTATTGGGGAAGTGGTAAGAAAATAAAAACCTATTTGTGCACATCAATACATTGGATTAATGGCTCTGTTAGTCTGTTCTAGATTCCTTGCTGTTTCATCAGGTTTAAATATTTAAAGTCTGATCTCCCACCTAATAAACTGCATAAAGCTGCACTCAATAGTTCCTGTGTAAGACTGACAACTCTTCATTGAAATAGAGGATCTATAGAAAAATAGTAAATATCAAATAAGGACAAATATGTACTTGTAGTTAGATAACACTTTTATCCCTTCGATAGCTTTAAAACCAAATGAGCTTCTGTATAGCAGCTCTGGCAGTATTCAAGCCATTCTCTGTCAGATTCGAGCTCTCTCCATCTGCCAAACAGTCCCTGCATGTATGTGAGTGGTTAGAACAAGGCACCCCAGAGCTGCTGCCACCATCATATTCGCAGCAGTTAAAACCACTACACACAGTTTGACTGCAAGTACCAACAAGCCGGCCTGTTCTACAGAGGTGAAGTTTGTTTGCTTACCTTTTGCAAGCTTTTCTAAGAACTACTGTTTATTTTCCCAGTCATAGATAAAGAAAGGTGATGAAAGAAAGATGAAAGCAGTCAGACAAGACATATGAGCTCTAGCAAGATGATAACGTTTAGTTGTTCTAGTTGAAAAATACCAACCCCCCAGTCTGTTTTGCGCAGCTTCATTGTGAAAAGGTGTAGTTGTACACATCGTTGTCCAATGCGCACCACGGTGGGAGCACCTCCCAGCATCTCCTGCACATCGGTTTTCATACTCAGCCCAGGTTACCACATACCTATGTCTGAAAGTTTGGTGACTCTTGGTGCTCATGTATGTTTCATCTCTGCAAGGAGAAGTGAGGATACCTGCAGGGGGGTTGGACTAGACAGCCTTTGGAAGTCCACCAAGACTCACAATTTGCTGGTGGAGTTGGGAAGTAACAGCTGCTTCCAGACTCAGCTGTCTCGCATAACCTCACCTCATGAGGAACTGCAAGCCACCAGAGCCAGCAGAAGAGACAACCTTGCATCTTCCTTCCCAATGCCCTGTAGAGGCAGCTCTCTCCGTCCCCTCCAGCCCTGCCTCCCACAGGCGCACGGGTCTGTGTAGCTGGATGAAAATCCCCATCATCACCCTGAGCCAGACTACAGTTTGTGATTTTGTTCCCATTGGCTGAGATTCCAACTGGATCAATTTGTTCACACCAGGCTTGGCCAAACTCAGTGGAGAGGGTAGGAGTGAGAAGATGAGGGAGGCAGTGCTATGTCTTTTACCACTGATTCTGATTAATGTCAGCTTAAAAAAATAATCCCTAACCCTGAACCAACTTTCAGCCTTGGCAGAGCAGTCCAAACTTTTCAGCTTTATCTCCAGGAATGCAGAGGCCACACAACTGCTGCTACAACATGGTCACACAAGTCATACGGTTTGCAACTAGCAACAGCTGTTCTGAACTGCAAATTCAAAGTGTCAGCAGGGGGGATTCTGAAAGTATTTGTTTCAGAAAAGTCACCAGGATTTTGAAAGCTGAGCCTGTATCGCACAGGCTCCTCCTGGCAGCCCTCAAGGGAGGGCACCCTGATCTCTGACAGCTCAGACAGCATGGTGAGGTTGTGTCCTGCCCACCACCCCAGTCTAGCAGCCGTTATTTCCATAGCAACCCTCCAGTTTGAAGCATTGGCCAAAAACAGTGTCCATGAAATCTTTCCAATGAACCTGCAGTTCCCCATGAAACATCAGTCAGCAAATTCCCATGGACGCATCCCTCAAAGCCCCAGTAGCCAGGCTTTCTGTTCATGGAGAAATGGGTGACAGAGGAAGCCTTCAGTGATTCCCCAGTCTTATAGGGCCACACAGGAGCATCTTCTAAATTCTGGGGACCAGGGCCACAGAAATCCAGTTTAAACTGCTGGGCCCAGGGAGACCTGCAGAAAAATGCCATTTGGTGGCAGTTGAGGTTGATTTTGAGAAGATTAAACAGAGAGGAAAGAAAAGAACAAAGAGTACATTCCATATATTGTGTTAGAAAGACCTGTAGCCTAATAGAATGCAGACTTTCTCCACTCTTTTCAGTACTGTTTCTTATTAGTCAGGGAAAGGGCTGTTGACTCTCTTCTGCTGATAACAGGTTGTGCAATGAGGATCTGTGCCAGTGCCACGTGGCTGCAGGTGTCTCCGGCTCAGTGTATTGTTCAAATACAAAGTTATTGGTTTGCTAGCAAGTTTGCTCATGTGAAACAGGGCCAACAGAGGATGACTGGACAGAAATCAGAGGGACCTTTTTCATTAGAGAACAGCACAGGGCACACGAAACACACCTGAGACCAGGGACACTCAACAAATCTGTGATCATGTTGCGAATTATGATTTCAAATTTAAGTTAAATTACCTTGAATTTCTATTTTCTTTTCATTTACTGTAACGAAATAGATAACAGTATATGGAGAGTTTGGCTGCATTATGTTAGTTACACTTCCAGTTAGTAGTGACTAAGCAAATCCTCAGTCTCTGCAAAATGAATGAGTAGATTTGAGCTGTATCAGACCACATGTGTAAAAGCCACAATCCCCACGCGTGCTGCTCCTTGGCATGGATAATACAGACACAGACAAGCTGCTCTCCCCCTTGAGAGGGCTCTTGGGCCAGCCTGGTCCTGTGCCAGTGAACCCATGGGAAACGGTGCTGCTATACTCTGACCTCCCCACAAGTACTGTGACGGTTGCTGCCTGCTCTGGCTCTAGAACCCTTTCTTCCCACAAACAGAAATGCACTTTGAAAAGAAAGCTACCAGAGTTCAACTCCCACAACTACTTTTTCTCCTAAAACTATTGTGCAAGGTCTGTTCCCTGGAAGTCCCACAATTCTGTTTATATTTGCATTTTCCACATGAAACTTTTGGAAATAATTTCCAGTGCAGAGGATGACAATCAACTGATTCATCAGCCAGAAGAGAAAGTATGGTTGCCACCATTATTCCTTGTCCTGGTTTCAGGAAGGAATCCTGAAAGTCAGGATCCACACAGGGCAGATTATTTTGGGAGTATTTTAGAATAGAAGAGATCAGGAAACTGGAACAAAATGCAGCAACTTTAATAAGGTGACAACTGGGAGAGGTAACAGAAGCAAGGAGGGTATCCAACAAGGAAAGACTAGGTACAGAAAGGATGCAACCACAACTGCTTTCTGCAAAAGGCACCACTGTTTAGGTGCAGGGTGGAGGAGGCTGTGGTCACAGGGCTGAGATAAGAATGCACCACAGCTTTCCTCATCGCCAACTCCCACACTCTCTGCCCACCATGCACCGTTGACACCCTAACAAAAAAAAAACCCTGACCCTCGGGAAACCTCCACTCATCCACTGGGGCAGCTGCCTAAACCACTCCCAGATGGGAACAGGAGTGGGAATGGCATGGAAATACAGTGTCATTGCAAGAAAATACAAAGCCATCCTAACACGTCCCTTTTTCTGGTTTGGATTGTTTCCTACCACCGTTTCTTACCACTCTTGGCGTGAAAGTGTCAAAGTTTGGTCTGTTGGTGCAAATGAGGAATTGAAGTAATTTAGGAAGGATAGGTCCCAACTGGAAAACAAGAAAAGAGCCTAAGAATAATTCAGGCTAAAGGTATTTATTTATTCATGCTCCAGAACACTGCCCTTTGGACTCTCCTGGAGATCCTACATTAACACCAGGATGAAGTGTTAACACACTGTCCAGACTTTTCACCTGCCACTGAATTAGAGGCTAGAGATGCTAAGTCACTAGTATTAGCTCAGAGAAATAATATCACAGTAATATCACAGTAATGATGATGAGGCTGGAAAAGACCTTAAAGATCATCCAGTCCAACCTAAAATCAACCAAGTAACCCTAACATCTGACATCTAGATCATGCCACTCAGCACTTCATCCAGCCTAACCCTGAACACCTCCAGAGACGGTGACCCAACCACCTCTGTGGGCAGCCCATTCCAAAACCGGATCAGTCTTTCAGTAAAAAAACTCTTCCTAATGTCAAGCCTAAACCTCCTGCAATGGAGCTTAAGACTGTGTCCCCTTGCCCTGTCTCCAGTGTCCAGGGAGAAGAGACCAACCTCCACCTGACCACAGCCACCTCTTAGGTAGTTATAGACAGCGATAAGGTCACCCCTGAGCCGCCTGTTTTCCAGGCTAAAGAGACCCAGCTCCATCAGCCTCTCCTTGTAGGGCTTCCCTTCCAGGCCCTTCACCATTCTAGTTGTTGTATGACATTGCTAAATAATGGAGACCAGCTCTAAGTTTTACAAAGATAAGAAATGGATTAACTTCATGCCAGAAGATCTCCATGTCTTTCTGGCTTCAACTGGTGATACCTCAGCATAAAATCAAAATTGATCTGCTCACCTGTACTCTTAAAGATGTGACCCTTTTACATGATTCCAAGTGACATCATATCAACTCTCTGACGAGCAAGAAATTGAAGACCTGGTTTTTATAGCACTGCTGTCATGTGGAGAAGTACCTTGCCTTGATAAACATGCCATATTGATTATATCTCACAATAGTATGGACACACAACAGCTGCAAAGAAACGGATCCACAAATTGCAATTATTTTCAACTCCAAAGCATTTAAGATGTAAGTGCAAAGCTGTGGTTTTAGGGGAGCACAAGCACAGCTATTTGGTTTGGATGGAATTAGTCATGTTCCCAGAAGCAATGGATCACTGGAACAGGTTGCTTAGAGAGATGGTGGAGGCCCCATTCCTGCAGACATTCCAGGTCAGGCTTAATGGGATTCTGAGCAACCTGATCTAGTTAGTTAGAGATGTCCCTGCTTGTTGTAGAGGGGTTGGACTAGATGAGCTTTCGAGGTCCCTTCCAACCCAGTGCATTCTATGACCAGGGAATACGGTCAGTATTTGCTAAAAGACAGCAGCTTAGGAGATCACTATGAAATTGTGATGTTAAACTTTCCAGAAGCAAAGATCCCACCGATGTGTCAGTACCTAAACAGTTTGATATAGAAAATCTTCTGCAGTTGGTCAGCACTTGCTGGCAAACAGCTAAATTTGTGAGTTTCCATTGCTTTTGGAATCACCCCCACAGATCACAATGTCTCGCTTCCAAGCTGCAATTTCCACTTGCAGGTCTCAGTATTACAAAAGAATGAGAACATTTACAATAGACTCCATCCTCATTACAGTCAAGCAAACTTTTCCCCATCAGCTAGAAGAGTTGGAAATGTGCTGCGTTTCCTAGGCTAAAAGTTACGGTTGATCCTTCAGGAAGCTCTTCAGTAGCTGTGAATTTGGTGGTGTTACGCTTTAAAAGCTGAACAGAATCTCTAAGTCTGATTTGTGTGTTTTGTACAGAAAGGTTTAAAGTTTAGGTTTTAAAAGTTGAAAAGTGTCTTCCCTCCCCCCTCCTGCCTCTTCTCCACCCCTAGTGACTTCTGCCTTCTTCTTGGTTTCTTCTTCACTTCTTTCCATCTTGGTGTCACTTTGCACCTACGTCATTGCTGCTGAGAGAAGAGCTCATCACTTCTGAAGACATGGCTTGGGAGGTGCCTTTCCTTTTAAACTAACCTCAGCTGAAGAATGAGGAAACAGTCGGTTAAAATGGGTGGTGAATCCACATATCATATAACTGATTCAATTTTGAGATAGTACTGTACTTCTTTTAGGTGGGGAAACAGGACTGTTCTAAACTTCAGCGATTAAAACTGCTCCAACTGCAGCAATGGAATGATTGTCTGCTACTTCAATAGAAACAGAATGTCTCTCTAGTTAATCTGCAAAACCTCTGAAACACTGCAGTAGTTGTTTTTCCTCCTTCTCCTCCAGCTGTATGTAACAGCTTTCATGGCAGTATATTTCATGAAAATCTCTATTTGTGTTGTAGTTTGAGTGGGTTTCTTGGTCTGAGGCATTGGGAAGTTGCTATGGCAACTTGGCATTTGTTTTTTCAGCTCTGCACACTGGAACAATGGGTTTGGATATCCCCGCCTCAGGTTCCCAGCTTCTCCTTCACTGCACTTCTGTCTTCGTGTTCGGAGAGGAGGCACGGTGTTGGCATAGCAGCCATCTTGTCCTGGGAACCTGCTGAGCGGAGGGTATTACTTCAAAGATCAGTGAAAGGAAGGTTTCTTCTGAATTCCATTGGTGGATGAAATGCAGATTTCTTCCTCCATTTGTGGACATAGGAATCAGTGTGCTCGAAATAGAGGACTGGCTTGGAGTACATGGAACAGGACTGATTCTGTGTTTCTATAACTTCTTCCCTGTAAGGGTGACGGGGCACTGGAGGGGGCTGCCCAGAGGGTTTGTGGAGTCTCCTTCTCTAGAGACCTTTTCAACCCGCCTGGACTTGGTCTGGGTGATGCTGCTGTGGCAGGGGGATTGGACTGGATGATCTTTCGAGGTCCCTTCCGATCCATGATGATTCTGTCATTCTATGTACATGGACCGAATGGACAGCATGATCCCCCCAAGGAAAAGAACTGCTGGAAGACTCTTGCGTTTGAGGAGCTGAAGATTGCAGATTGACTCAGTTCTGCAAGAACATGTGATTAATCCCTGCGTGTCTCTCTGGGGTTGTTATGTGGGGTTAATTAAACGTCTCTTGTTTTTTTCCACAAATTGAGTTAGTTTTGTTTCTGCCTGTAATTTGTAATTGGTTTTCAAACCTTGTTTTCGTTCTTGTTACAGCCTGTTAGCTCAATACATTTATTGGTTAATTTCTTCTCAGGATAAATCTCTGACAATTTGCTGTCTAGCTTCACACTTTCTCTACAGATTCTTGAGAGGAAGATAAAAGACTGATCTTTTTGCAGGATCTGTGATAGGAAAAACTCCAGCTAAACAAACAATGGAGAAGCAAAGCCTAAGTCCTGTGCAGATGGTAAAAGAAATTGCTGTAACCTCTTGGAGGGAGTTGAGAGATGACAAAATAAGCAGATTGTATTGGCTATCCCCCCTTAGAGCAAAAGCTGCTGTCTCACTGGCAAATCTTTTCCATTTCAGCCCCAGCTTTATCCACTTATACTCAGTCTGGGGAAGACCCAACCCATAATGACAAATAAGACGAACATGTTTATGCAGGATGGTGTTGAAAGTGGACTGTTCATAGGCATTTGCTACTCAAGGATGATTAACCAGTTTACCACTGGTCTAAAGATCTTGTTTCCCTTTTGCTCTTCTTTTCTCCCAGACACAAAATTCTTTGCAGTAGCTTTGATGCTTTTCAGTATGTTCTCACTTGGGGTGAACTCCATATGCCATGGTAAATGATTCACCTTTATTCAGGTTTAATTCTTTTTGATTACAGTATGCTGAACTCGCTTGGTGCAAGGTCAGAGAACACATGCCGATCCATGTGAGGGGAGGAGGGCCAAGGCAGGAGGAGAGCAGGGAGAAGGGCACAGAGCTTCTTTATTAATGAGCTGTTAGATCATCTCAAGCCTAAACATTTAACTTCACCTGTGGCAGCTTCACTGCAGACAATTTAATTCTTTGTTTTGTGCCCTGTAGACTTGTCTTAACAGCCATATGCAGCTTGGCAGTAATATATTGCCTGGCTCAAAGGATTGAGCAATAATATGATGCATAGTGAACATAAAGAATTCCAAAATAAAACTATCTAGGAGACCAGATATTAAATACGCCGAGGCCTAAGATGTAGAGGAGAATGTACTGAGGTAGCTAAAATATTTAGCTATCCCTTGAAAGCTGTGCATGTCTTTGCAGTTCATAGAATCATAGAATCATTGAGGTTGGAGGAGAACTCTAAGGCCATCAATTCCAACCATCAACCCAATGCCACCACGTCCACTAACCATGTTGCCCAGTACCAGATCTTCATGTTTTTTGAGCACAAGTATGGGTGTGACTCTGTCACCTCTCTGGGCAGCCTGTTCCAATACCTGACCAAACATCATGTCTTTGAAAACCTGGCCCTCATCTTGACACTACCTGCTTGATCATTTAGGAACATACTGAGAAACAAGACTGGTGACACCACCAAAGACCCTTTAGCACATGGTCCATGGCTGATTCTTCCAACAGCAGTGTTTACACAGTGTATGGAGCAGTGAGGAGACAGCAGCTGGCAGAGCTGCTCTCCAATAACACGGTTTCTCATTAGGAGAAAGCAGAACATTTGAGCTCATATTTCATTCATTTCTCAGGACCTGGAGCTCTATCTAGGAAAACAAGCTGTCAAGGAATTATACAAATGAGATGTAAAATGATTTGAGTCCCTGCATTACTCAATGGGATGCAAGCATTTCCTTTTCCTTTTTTACTATAGTTTGTGTAATTGCAAATTGTCATTTTAGCTTTAGTAATATTTGCTGAGCTAGCAAACAGCATTGCTTCACCGTTAAGATGCCTGTAACGTACTTAAACTCATTAATAAATCGAACCTTATTTTACATATTGTAATAAACAGCTTTCTACTTTGAATTTTGAACTATTTAATTGTTAATTAAAGCCTTTTCCTTGGTGGATTGCCACAGAACTACACAGCTTTTATAAACAGGATGATTAAAGCAGACTAGTGGAACTGGTGTAATGAGAAATTTGAGAAGAATCAAGGTTTCTCATCAGATGACCCATATGTCCAAAAACCGCACACATACAGGCACTAAAAGCGACCTTATAAGGTACCATCGGTTCTGTGCCAAAGCCAGAGACAGAGTAATGAGCACTAGGCTGAATTTGATCATGAGTCTTTTGAGTGCATCTATTCTGTTCTTCCTTCCAGAGCTGCTGCTACACAACTAGCCCAGCCTGTGCTGTGTGAAACTTGCATCCTTCTCTGCCTCTACACCATGCACAGCTCTGTGCAGCACACACCCCACCAGCAATGCTGCCTTGACATTGCTGTTCTACAACCTCGGTTTTGGGAAGAATCAGCTGGCAGCAGCTAATCCCATAGGCAAACCCCAGGAATCCTGGTGTCAGCACCAGAGAGCATGGGAGCACTGCAGGCTTGGCAGGCAGACAGTCGCTTTTTTACACAACTGTGCAAAGTACAGTTGTCATGATAAAACATTACAGTATGTTATAGGTTATTTGGGACAAGGGTGGCTGTTCCCCACGTCTTATCTTGATGCCCGATGCATTCTTTGTCAGAAACGGGCATTTGGACAAAGATTAAAGAAGGTATGGATGTTGAGAACCAGGTTACCACGTGGAGGCTGTGTTGCTGTTACTGGCAGGGTTAGAAATGGAGGCATATAATCATTTACAGGCATCAGGGAGAAACCAGGCAGCTATTTTCTAGAAACCTCAAATACCAGGAAAATGGAGCCTTGGAGGATTTGGTAATGTGAAAAATGACTTGGTTCCAACTCTTACCTCATCTTCACACTCCAATGTCACCTGAAAGGCATTTATAAATGCTGGTGGGCCAGCTCGTGTGACTGGAAGGTGGGCACGAATGGCTCTGTCCTTTTCAGGAGGGACAGATCAGCAAGGCAAAGTGGTAGAGCTGCTCTTTATGTGAGAGAGCAACTGGAATGTCTTGAGTTCTGTCCAGGGGTGGATGA
>VZRI01013359.1:88-13957 GCA_013397515.1 Upupa epops
AACACATTCAACAAGGGGTCCCACATTGCCTCTAGACTTAGTTTAACCTGCAATGTATTTGAAGAAGCCTTTTTGTTACCCTTGACCTCTCTTGCAAGGTTTTATTCCAAGGAGGCCTTGGCTTTCTTAGCTGCATCCCTACCTTCTCTCACCAGAGCCTCATAATCACCCTAAGTGGCCATCCCCTCCTTCCATGACCTATGACATTCTTCTTCTTCTTCTTCAGTCTGCCCAGCTTCAGCTCATTTAACCATGCAGGTCTTCTGGCTCCCTTCCTTGACCTCTTTCCTGTCAGGACACTTGTGTGTTGTGCTTCAAATAAGTGGTCTTTGAATGATGACCAGCTATCTTAGGCCCCTTTACCTACCAGTACCCTGTCCCATGGGATTTCCCCTAGCAAATGCTTGAAAAAGGCCAAAGTTGGCCCTCTTCCTCCACAACAGAGTTGTGATTCTCCTAGGTATTCTGTTCCTGTCACACTAGACCATGAATTCCACCATCTTATGGTCACTGCAACCAAGGCTGCCCTCAACCTCCATTGCTTCAAGCAGACCCTCCTTGTTGGTGAGTACAAGATGGTTTACTATGCCAGTATAATCTATGATGTACCTGTGTCTCAAATGCTGCATATAGTTCTTGCAGTTACTTCCATCTGAAAACATCCATTTCAGCAAATAGGAGGACTAAAACAACAAAAAAGGCCCAAGCAACCAACTCTACTTCTTTACAAACTAGGACTCCAAATTTGTGAAATACAGTTATATAATGTTATGGAAGAAAAATGGGTTAAATGAAAGTGAAGGAGACAGTAGAGAATATGCTGAGTGAGAGCAAAGTTGGCTTTGACAGAACTTTCAGGTTGGTCATTAGACTGATGAAAGCTACACCAGCAGCAGCAAACTTTGCATACTCTGACACACACATATCAAAGCCTCCAACCTTGATCAAAAAATGGAAAAATTCAGAGCCATTTTCTTACACTCCAGGTGAGAAGCATGAAGAGGAAAACTGACCATTTTAGCTTAGGGAATTCAAAAATATTATAGTTGAACCAAAGCATTTTGAGATAAGTGGTAATGAAACCCAGTGTGTTATTTCCCTTCCTGTTTAAATACTGCTTCATCACAAGTAAGCGCATACATGTCTACTTAGCTTCTTGCATTTAATGTCCTTCAAAAAGCATGGCATAGTATGCAGCTATTGCAAGTGCCAAAAAGCCAGCATGAAAACCTTATATTTTAATCTTAAGTCTCTGTCTGAATAGATCTTGGCTTGGCTTCCCCCCCCGCAGCTATACTAGGAGTGAATGTATAATTTGCAATTTTTGCAATGCATTCATCTGTAAACATGCTACACAGACTGGAAAAGCAGTAATAAACTGAGCCAGAAGTCTACGCCATTGATGGAAAACTAATTACATCAAGAGATAAGGAAGCCACAAATCTGAATCGCTCCCTTACTCCTTGCCCAAGTATTTCCAGTGTATGCTGCAGTTTACTTTGAGTGACTTGAGCAGTCCAGATTTCCTTCTTAATGACTGTCACTGTCCAAAGTGATTTGAAACATGAGCCTGATCAAAATCTTACAATGTAATGCTATAAATACTTACAGACGGAGGCCTGGCCCTATGATTCATGGTATTTCAGTGATATTAATCAAGTGCCTTTTTTTTTTAACTTCGTGGAAAATGTGCAATGTTAGAGGTTAAAAGGGTGATCTCAGCTTTCCAAACAAGCCCCAGGGACTACCTTGGATGACTTAATCCAAAAGCCCTGACCTAGTAAGAGCTTTTCGGTATCCATAAGAAACCAGATGGTATTAGTAAATGCATATTATGTTTTCCTTTGTGGGCAGTAAAAGGAAGGTTCTGCCATTCGTAAATTATGTGTTCAGTTGTTGAGATTTTTTGGGTGTGGGCAAGGGGGTTGTTTGTGGGTTTTTCTAAACTTAAAGCATTTCTCAAGAAATCCATCTCTCTTTTGCATTCTATAACATGTAAAACATTCAAGTTTAGACAACAGTTCAACAGAAGCAGAACCAGGGCTTCCCCTTGACCCAGGAAACAAACCATCCAAGCCTACTGACTATGACCCAAATCACATTCAAAAAAAGAACACAAAGGAGGTGGCACTGGACAGAACACGCACCACTGACAGTCAGGAATTGTACACAGGACTAAAGGCCTCCACACTGACCACAGCAGTGTACAACCACTGAGCCAGTTGTGCACTGTGCAACCCATGAGGCACAAGGAACAAAGTGTAATTTTCAAGGCAGCAGAATCAACAAATATAGCTACAAGACACACAGTATTTTTAAATTAAACCTGCAGTAAACTAAACACACATTGCAACAGTGCACTGGCCTCTGATGATTTTGGTAAAGGAAAGAACTTCCAGGCAACTGCCAGATCTCTGTCTAATGGTCACAGGCCAGCTTCACAGACGGACTTCTACTATATACTATACTTAAAATACATAGAGTATTCTAAGCTAATTGCAAACATATTCACTTATTATGCCTGGTATGGCACAAACCTACTTTATGCTTTTTATGATCTGGTACTGGGCTTAATTTTTTTTATAGCTACTATTCGATAAACAGCCTAGTTTTGCTTTCCTTTAGGTGTTAATAAAATAGCAATCCCAATTAATCAAAACAATCTCACCAGAGACAAGCCCTGGGTTCACATCATACCCATCTGTTCAATTGCTACAGTCATAGGTTAAGTTCAACTACAATAAATTGAAAGTAATTAAAATAGAAATGAGTGCTTCATCTATATTGATTCAATCACACACACACACACATGCACAAACTTGCAGTCAGACCTGCAAATGCAGTGCTGCAAATGCAGTGTGGCATGACCTGAAATGAAGAGCCTAAACAGTTATTATTCAGTTTTGTTGAGTTCACAGCACTTTGTTATAGTACTACAATAGCAAATATCTGCAATTTGCAAGATTTGAGATATTCTAGCAGTCCTCTCCCTATGCTATATCTAAAATTTCAAGTATTTTCTGCAGGTACTGGTAGGGTAGAAGTAATATATTCTGTGATGCACCTTAAAATGTACTGGGTGGTCTTAACGCAAGCTATTCTGCAATGAAAGGAAGATTTCACTCATTAGATTTTATCCTCAAAGACAGTAGTTGTTGCTCACAAATATTTTTGAGAGAAATATATAATTGCAGAGGCAAAACTCAGAACTTCCAAGTCAAAGAAATAACGGAGTAATCTGATTATATCCAACACTATATAGTGGCTTCAGCACAACTGTGTATTTTAGCACAGAATAAGTGACTCATAATCCTTAAAATTTCTTCCTGAAGCAGTATCTGAACTGAAATAACCTCAGACGTGCTAGTTCCTTTAACGCAGACTTAGTGTAGGTGTTGGGCAAAATGAAAGCTAACATACGTTCCTAAGTCACTGAGTAAACACACAACATATAATCTGAAAAAATGCAGATGTCGTAGACTGTTTCTGTTTGCAAGTGGTTCTGCTAAATTATCAGACAAAGCATTAAAGTTTTACAGCTTTACCTACAGCATACTGCAATATTGCAAAGGATTTTTTTGTTGTGTTGGTTTTAGTTTGGGGTTTTTTTGGGGTGTTTTGTGATACGAGTTTTGGGAGTGTGGGAAGCTCCATCATGGGAGGTCTAGACTTGACATTAGGAAGAGGTTTTTTACTGAAAGAGTGATCCAGTTTTGGAACGGGCTGCCACGGAGGTAGTTAGGTCACTGTCTCTGGAGGTGTTTAAGGTTAGTCTGGATGAAGTGCTGAGTTGCATGATCTAGATGTCAGATGTTTAGGTTTACTTGGTTGGTTTTAGGTTGGACTGGATGATCTTTAAGGTCTTTTCCAGCCTTATCATTACTGTGATACTGTGATACTGTGTAATGAGAGTCTACATTTAAAAAGCTAAACATCTAAGAAAATAAAGTGGAAAATTTTGGGACAAGGGGAAGGAAAGGGAAAACTTTCAGTGGAAATATATGACACTGGAGAAGTGGGATTTAGTAATAAAATTAAAAGAAATCACATGGAAAATGGTTTCTAAATCTTGAAATGCTACAACAGTGGGTATAATTTTTCATAAATTTTAAGTGAATTTCAGTATTTGGTTTTAAATACATTTTGAAGCATATCCAAAACTCTCTGTGGAATGAGAAGAATTAGTAAGGGTAAACTGGATTTTACAGAACTGGAGTAGTCAGAAGGCACCTAGACAATGCAGGGACTCTCTTCTACTAAACTTTCTAAACAATTTCAGCACCGCTTAATGTTCTCCATTCACTTCTATCTACATACATACAATGACCTTAATTATATACAGCACCTCTAAAATAAGCTCTTGTCTAAGCTCATATCTGCAGCAATTTTTACATGGAAATATCCCAGATCATCATCAAGGCAGAAATCAGAAGAGTTCAATAAAGAGGTAGTTGATTTCCAAAGATTTTGGCAAGGTTAATAACCAAATTCAATGACACTGATGTCATCAGCATATTACAAGAACTACTTCTACAATTAACAATTTGCAGACAATAAAAATACTGGTCATAAAACATACAATGCATTCAGTAGCAATGAGCACAAAACACAGTCTGTTTCCAAACACTGATCCAGTGCAGTGAAGGACAGATAGATGATGCTATGAAAATTAGAACCTGTACTTTGTCTGGAAGGCATGACACACAAAGAGCTGAAATCTTATCCATATTTAATATCCATTCTCTTTCCAGTACTCTTCTATCCAAAATTTGTCACTCAGTTCAAACCAGTGAGGTAGCAAGTAGTTCTTTCTTACCATCCAAACCTTCTGGCAATTAGCCTGAGGAAAATAACATCAGCAATTGCATAAAAGAGAATCAACATGATATAGTCATAAAAGAAGCAAGCATAAGACAATATAAGAACTTGAAAATGAGCATGTATCAGAAAGTCAAATTGTGAACAGGTACATAGTTTTCACTTGTATTAACTAGCTTGTTCATGGCACAATGTTTCCCTACTTCATGACCAACTTAACTGCGGAACACCATTATTTATCAGTCCCTGCAATTATGAAGTAACTGATACAAATCCAATAATGAAGAAATCCTTCCATATGATTCCAGCACAATATGACACCTACAAAAAGAATAATCTATGTTTTAACACCTCTTTTCTTCTCACACCTCATCTATCAGCAGGATAGTGCCTGAAGTTGGAACAATGACTGCAATTTTGGTTGAGGTGCCAAATTCAATGATGATCTGTGATGATGATTGAGAGTCATTACACAGATCCTAAAAGAACCATGACCTATCATTAAAATAACAAAGTATACAGACAATGACAGGGTGAATTATGTACATTACCCTCCATGCTCATCATCCTTCTGTATCAGAACATCATTACATTCTACCATATTTTTGCCTTCAAGTTTGCTGCTTCTTTTTCAGACTAGAATAAAGAGGGTTTATAGTTGAAGAAGAAACAATAAAAGAAGCTTTCTCTTATCTTTAAACCTGGCAAAAATACATTAACACTCTCCTCACATCCTGGCCTGCTTCCATCCTTAGACTGTGATGACAGGTATAAGATATTATTTCAGATTATCTGAGGTTCAAGAAAAAAAAAAACAATGCTAGATAGACTACGACACACTCCTGGATAAATTAATATGATATTAAAAGGGCAGGCAGTATAAATTAAGCTATTCCTTAAGAATATCTTTATACAGACTGTGACACACAGCTAATGATGACAGTTCAACAGTAGTTACTATAGGGCAGAGATATAGGGAAAGATCTTGTTATATTCAGGGAGCATTACAAAAACTGAAAATGTAGCTGCATAAAATTGCATGCTAGGAATGTGAAAAGTTAGAGGAACTAAAAGGATAACATTATTTTTTTCAAAATAATTTTGGAGAAGTATAGTAATAGTTTGATTTTACTATATGAAGTTGAAAAATTGTAGGAATCTGCTACAGATTTTGGAAGAAGCTTAAAAATGCATTCAGCTGTAGACTGAAGAATAAATGCTAATTCTATTTTGAAAAAAAAACCCCACCTATTTAACAATTACAAGAACAGATATTAGGAATGTTATTTAATGTTAGACATGCAACTGCATATTTGCTCTCTCTGTGTTAACAGTAAATTACTTCTTCAGCACTGGGCCACTGGAAAAAGAGACAAGCTTTCTTTCTTTCCTGTTTAATTTTGAAGGAAGGCTCACTTATATGAAATACAAACTACAAACAAAAGCAGCAATAGATGTGGTTTCCTGAATTTTGGTTTTTTGGGACCATAAGACCATTTGCACCCACCCATCTGCTTTCTCCAACAGCTTTACAATAACACCCAACCTTTTGCAGATTTCCATGAATTGAAAGCAGTTTCTGATGTCACAGGTTTACACTAAAAGAAAACTTCTGTTCTAACAATATGGTATCTCACTCTTTAACATACTGATTAACTTATTCTTAAATTCCAAGGGAAGTATTAAGAGACCGGAAACAAATTTCTCGCCTGCAATATTTCAGATTTTTAGATAATTCCTTGGAAATGTGGAATGTGTTCTTCTCACGGTATCACAGTATCACAGTGCTGATGAGGCTGGAAAAGACCTTAAAGATCATCCAGTCCAACCTAAAACCAACCAAGTAAACCTAAACATCTGAAATCTAGATCATGCCACTCAGCACTTCATCCAGACTAACCTTGATCACCCCCAGAGATGATGACTTGACCACCTCCGTGGGCAGCCCTTTCCCTCTTTCAGTGAAAAACTTGTTACTAATATCAAGTCTAAACCTCCCCTGATGGAGCTTAAGACTGTGACCCCTTGTCCTGTCTCCAGTGTCCAGGGAGAAAAGACTGACCCCTGCCTGACTACAACCACCTTTTAGATAGTTACAGACAGCAATAAGGTCACCCCTGAACCTCCTTCTCTCCAGGCTAAACAGACCCAGCTCCATCAAGGGTTGCCTTCCAGGCCCTTTACCATTCTAGTTGCTCTTCTCTGGACTCGTTCCAGCACCTCGACATCATTCCTAAACTGAAGTTCCTAGAATTGAATGCAATACTCCATATGCAGTCTAACCAGTGATGAATACAGGGGGAGGATACCCTCCCTCTCCCTGCTGGCCACACCATTCTTGATGCGGGCGAGGACGCCATTACTCTCTTGACCACCTGGGCACATTGCTGACTCATGGTAAGTCTACTGTCCACCAGTACCCCCAAGTCTCTTTCTACCTGGATACTCTCCAAGAAATACATTTCCAGCCTATAGTTCTGCCTGGGGTTTTAATCAAAATTCAGAACCCGACACTTAGACTTGTTAAAATTCATCCTGTTGGAGTCTGCCCATCTCTCCAGACTGTCCAAGTCCCTCTGCAGGGCCCTCCTACACTCCAGCAGATCAACACGGGCTCCAAGCTTGGTGTCATCTGCAAATTTGCTCCTGATGAATTCCAACCCATCATCAATATCATCAATGAAGATGTTACACAGGACCAGACGTAAAACCGACCCTTGGGGGGACACCACTAGTAACGGGTTGCCAACCATACGCGACACCATTTACCACCACTCTCTGGTCTCGTCTGTCCAACCAGTTCCTGACCCAGCATAGAATATTCCTGTCAAAGCTCCTTGCTGCCATCTTCGCCAGCAGTATAACATGAGAGACTGCATCAAATCCTTTACTGAAATCCAGGTATACTACATCCACAGCATTCCTCTCATCAACCAGTCTAGTTACTTGATCATAAAAGGAGATCAGATTAATCAGGCAAGACCTACCCCGCCTAAACCCATGTTGACTGGGCTTAATCTCTTGGCCGTCATGCAGTTGTTGTATGATAGCACTCAGCAATATCCATTCCATAACTTTGCCCAGAACTGAGGTGAGGCTAACAGGTCTGTAGTTTCCTGGATCATCCTTGCAAACCTTCTTGTGTATGGAGATCATATTCACCAACTTCCAGTCATCTGGAACCTCACCTGTGATCAACTACTTCTGATAAATTATGGAGAGTGGTTTAGCAAACTCATCCGCCAGCTCTCTCATCACTCTGGGGTGAATCCCATCCGGTCCCATGGACCTGTGGGGGTCCAAATGGATCAGTAGGTCTCTAACTAGTACCTCTTGGATAACAGGGAAACTGCACTGTACCCTGCCCCTCTTTACCAGTTTACATAAGCAGTCATCCTGAAGACAGTCTACCCTGCTGTTGAAGACAGAGTCAAAGGAGGCATTACTAAATTTCCCTCCATATCCAGTAAGGAGGTTAATTACTACCCCTCTTCTTTTTCATTGATATATTTGTAAAAGCTCTTCCTATTGTCCTTAACAGTAGTGGCCAGACTGAGTTCCAGCTGGTCTTTGCCTCCCTAATTTTCCTCCTACACAACCTAGTTCCTAGTTCTAGTTCCTATCTTGTTCCTTGATACATGACTCGATTGACCTTGAAAGCAATGCAACACTTCCTTGGATCTCCTCTGAACACTGGTGTATGACACTGGAACAAGAGTAACAGGGGCATGTGAATCACAGGATTATTTAGTTCGGAGGGGATCTTCAACATCACCAAGTCCAACCACCAAGCCAAGACTACCACGCCATTAGATCATGTTTTCAAGCACCAGATCTGCACATTTTTTGAATGTCTCCAGAGATTGTGACTCTGCCACCAGTTTGGACAGCATGTTCCAATACTTGACCACTCTTTCAATGAAGAAATTTTCCTTATGTCCAACTTAAACCTTCCCTGGCACAACTTGAGGCTGTTTCCTCTTTTGACTCAGGAGAAGAGACTGATCCCCACCTGTCTATAACTTTGTTTTAGTTAGTTGGAAAGAGCAGCAATAAGGTCTCCAGGCTAATTTCCTTAGCCACTCCTCATAAAACCTGTCCTCCATGACCTTCGCTAGCTTCATTGCCCTTCTCTGGGCATGCTTCAGTACCACAATATCTTCTTGTTTTGAGGAACTATGAACTCTTCTCCCTCTTGCCAGGAGTAACTGAATTGTGCTAATTCTTCAAATAAAAAACTTATTCCCTTTTGGCTACTCAAGCAGGCTTGAATGATCTTAGTCATATCACAGAACTTCTTTAGCAGTCTCAGAAGTCTTTACCTGTCTATGACATTTCAGTTCAATTTCTGTAATGTAGCTTAATTGTGGAGCACATCTGTATATATTACAGCATAGTCTTCTGTTCAAACTACTAAAAATTGCATCTTCAAATTCTAGTGCAGATTCATGTACTGATATCCATGTTACACCACTACCAATGTAGCAGTGGTAACTGCACAGGGGTTACACAAATCATTACGTGAGATAAACATTTAGGTTATTCAACTCACTATCACTCGACTGGGTAAACGGCACAGAACAGAATTTCTGGAAGGGAAATGACAATCCAGACATCAGAAAAAATCCTCTTAACATCTCCAGACTTATTAGCTATCATTTGGAATGCATTTACCTTTTTTAAAAAAAAGAATAATTCCAAGTACTGAAGAGATTACAAGAGGCGAAGTGCAATTTGAACAAAAGTATTTTAACACTATGTTTTCAAAGTGCAGAACATGTAGATATCACACTGAGAACACAGCAAGTAAAGGCCTGTATTATTTGCCTACTGTACATGAAGAAAAGGAGGATTTATTGATACATGAGGAGGGATGAGAAGAGATAACAAGGAAATGTTGTTATGAAAACAGTAAACTTCCATTTTGTTGAAAAAGGTGCCAGTATTGTAAGGATTGGTGGTATTATAAATATGACAGACCAAAACGCAGACAAAAAATGGAATGCTGGAGAGAAGGTTATGTAGACTAAATAAATTATCATTTCGGTAAGGATATTGAGGACAGGAAAGAGGCACAGAGGTCTGCCATTTAAACTCTTAAAGATAACAGAAAGAAAAAAAAAATCACAGGTCCTGAGAATTTTGTATACCAAAACACACTTTTGATGCTTTATTTTTTGTGTGCATGTAGAAGTTATCTTTTGCACTGAAAAATCTAAGTTTTCTCTTAATGTTTTTCTAACACATAATATTGAACTACTTAATGACTGCAATTAAAATGTCATTGCAATTATATGTCATCACCTGGAGAGGAAAACATAAAGCCAGAGAATACTGACATTTTAGACCCTTCCTCTATACCAAAAGGTTTAATTTTGAAAAAATTGGATTAAAATAGCATAAAAGAATGAGCATTAGAAAACAAACTCACAAATGATGTTTTCAGCCTAATTGTATCAGGAATTGAGAAGCCAGTTTATGAGAGCAGAGATGAGGATAAAACTTAAGATTTACCAACATAAACAAAATTGCAAGCACATCAAAATTAGTTTCCTGGAAATTCATGCATCAAATCCAATAGCACATTTCAATTTAATTATATGACTCTAAAAACATCACATCATCATGATAAATGTATGACAGTATTTTTTAAACAATGTCAGAGGGTTGTAAACACTAATACCTACATTCTTCCTTGCATAAATTAACTATCCAAAACTGAGAGGCTGAGACTTAGGAGATATAACAGATCTACAAACAATGGTATCATTGTTCATAGCATTTTATAATTGCAATGACATTTTTGTCTACAACTCACTAATTCTTGCTTTACCTAACACCTTAATTTAAAATGACTGTTTGCAAGATTCTTTTTTCCACTTTAATCTCTTTTTGTCTTCTGTACTGCTGGTATCACAAGAAGGACAATTGGGAAAAAAGTCCAAAGTCATGATCAAAGGTGATTCTGAAAAGAAGAGACCAATACTTACAAAAACATCATTATTACTACATAATCATCATTCGTGAGCACTTAAATAAAAAAAAAAAATGATCAGTAAACCAACCAATCCAAAACCAACCCAATCATGTTCACAATTCACCAGTGCAATGTTAGAGAAGTGTAGACACACACACACACACAGTTCTCAATTATCCTGTATGCAAACACTGTTTCAGTAACCTCACATGTGATGTGCAAAGAGCCACAAGGAGATCTTCTCATGGGGAGCTCAGTTGTCTCAGCTCTCACCTACATCTCCCTTACTCAGACGATTTAAGGACAGAAACATAACTCCTAATTTCAAGAAACATAAGGACTAATCTCACTTGCCACTGAGCTCTGCACAAAATTTTTGCACTGGAAGTTACACTGTACCTTAAAAATGTCCACACCAGAAATGCAGCTAAAAGTACTGAATTCACCCTCCACATGAGCCGTGGCCCAGAGTAACATATATTAATGACATCATTTCGTAGAATGACTTGCTGTTCAAGGCTCAGTTGACACTGTGAAAAGCATCAGGTAAACCACAAATTACACATTTGCAATTCATAACACGTTTGGGAAGACCATTTTGCATCTGGCAGAAAAATGTGATCTATCAACTGGTCAGCAATGTAATTTAAAATAAATTTCTAGCTAGGCAATTCTATCATACGATTTAGAATTCTGAGTCACAGGAATGGTGTGTTTACCATATAATATAATTCTCAATATGATTTTAGCACCACTAGACCTATCATGTCCCTCACCAACCTGGAAGATGAAGTCAGGACTACAAACATGGACATGTGCATGGGCTGGAGCAATGCCAAGAACAAACAGGCTAGGTGGATTGAGAGCTGGTCTACAAAGATGGACTTGGGAGTGCTGGTGAAACATGAACATGACCCAAAAAATGTGCACTTGGTGGCCCTGAAAGCCAACCACATCCTGGGCTGTATCAAAACCAATCATGGAAGGTGATTCTCCCCCTTTACTCCACTCTCATGAGAACTTAACTGGAGTACTGCATACAGCTCTGGGACCCCCACAATAAGGAGGACATGGAGCTATTGGAGTAGGTCCAGGCCAACAAAAAACAATGAAGGGGATGAAACACTTCCCCTATGAAGACAAACCTAGAGAGCTGGGGTTCTTACACCTGGAGAAAGATATGTGAAAACTTTTAGCAGTCTTCCAGTACTAAAAGAGGACATACAGGAAAGTTGGGGAAGAGTCTTTATGTAGAAGGGCAGTGATAAGACAAGGGATAACCATTTTAAACTGGAAGAGAGTAGATTTTATTAGGTGTAAGGAAGAAAATTTACTGTGAGAAGCAGGTTGCCCAAGGCAGTTGTGGATGATCCTTCCCTGGAAGTGTTCAAGGACAGGTTGAATGAGGATCTGATCAACCTGGCCTAGCATAAATAGGCAGAGGGGTTGAAACTAGATGACATACAAGGTCCTTACAACCCAAACCATTCTATAATTCAACTCAAATGTGAACATGTGGACTAGATGATCTTTCAAGGTCCCTTCTGATCCCTAATGATTCTATGACTCTATGATCTGGCACACTGAGCACAGCACCAAGTGTCAATGAAGTATGTTATTCAAACAAAATTTTCCTCATGATGGCACGTGATGTAGAACACTATTTTCAGGAGGAATAAAAATTCATTATAAATCTGTGCTTGCATTCCTTTAATCTCAAACATGACACAATACACTCAGCAAATATTATCTTTCCTAATTACCAAGTGAATTACAAAAAAGTTAGATACTGTCTTCTATTACACACTTAACTTTCTGTTTAAACAGAACAAATATGAATATTTTACTCCTTCAAAACAGAACGATGATGCCAATACACCGAGGAGCAGATCTAGAGTGTTTTGCACCATAATCTTATAATAATTCTTCCTAATTCCTTCTTCATACATGAGCTAACAGAAAGAAACAGAATTCTTCCCAGAGCAAGGAGGTAACACTGCCATAGGGAAACATCTACTCGTGAGATCATTTATGAATAAGCCTGACATTTAAAATTAAAAGAAATAAATTAACATGTGCCAAAAGGTTCTTCCAAAGCTCACAGAACATGCTCTGCATATGGTTTAGAGCAAATAGAGGACCTCATCCTATGTAAACCAACACAGTACTGCTACTGGAGTTATTGATTGCTTTACTTACTGTGAAATAGTTAATCATTCTACTGTGCTCAACCAAAGATATATTAAACACACCAAAGACCCAGGAGTCTACTTGTTGGAGAATGGCTCAAAGAGCGAGATCATGGCTCTTTGGAAATGCTGCACGTAAGTGGGGCATGAGCCTGAACAATAGGCTTGAGTGAAAAGTACCGAGGGGAGTACCGAGAAGTTGTTCAACGATACTGATAGCGCAGATGGCCAAGGACACTGTGGCCTTGGCATTCTCAGTAAATAACTGTGAGAACTAAGCTTAAGCAGAAACCGTAAGTAGGAGGAACATGCAAATTGTAACTTTTAGGCTAAACCAGTAACCACTTGCCTAGTAGGCATAATTATTGAGCACTGTATATATTGGGGCTATCCAAGGCAATAAACTGAAGCTTGCTCTATCATTCACACTGAATCAGCTGCTTGCTTTCTCCACTCATCGCAAGTGGCGCCCGAACAGGGACCCCGACCTGTTCTCACTGGACGGGTGGACTTGGAAAAGCACTGGCAGCGGCGACCAGCGACCAACAGATCTAAACGCTCCCGGAGAGTAATAGGTCCTGGGTTGGAAGGAGGCTAAAAGCCCTATTGTGCAGCTTGAGCTGATTCCTGTTTGCCGTCTGAGAGCAGCGACCACCAGAGAAAATATGAAAAAACGTGAAAACGCCACAGAAAACACAGTTGTGTGAGTATTGATAAAAAAGAAAAAAAGAAAAATGGAAAGGGAGGTGGCGCTGAAATTATTAGAATGCTTTTTAGAAAAGCAGGGAGTGGGTCCTATTGAGGACCTTGCCAGATTTCTTGCCTTGTGCAAGNGAGGACCTTGCCAGATTTCTTGCCTTGTGCAAGGCAAAGGGCCATTTTAAG
>VZRI01013374.1:8043-116142 GCA_013397515.1 Upupa epops
CTGGGCAGCCTGTTCCAGTGCTCCAGTACCCTCCCTGGGAAGTAGTTCCTGCTGATATTGATAGGGAACCTCTTCTGTTCCAGCTGGCACCCAGTGCCCCTTGTCCCATTAACCACTACTCTCTGACTAACCCCTGTCCTGCGCTTACCCCCCCATTCCTGTAGGACACATCTGCTTTCTCAGTCAAGTCTGCATGGACTGAGTAACTGTAATACAGATCCCTCATGAATTTTTAATATCTGCTTTATTTTCATGGGACTATCCAGGTGATCCTGCTGTTGCAGAGGGATTGGACTAGATGGTCTTTCAAGGTCCCTTCTGATCCCCAATGATTCTGTTGTATCTAGCCTGCAAACCTGCCCATACTGAAGCATTAGAAAAGCAACTACAGGCTACCCATTGCTATGCTTGTGCCACAAGGCACTGGGTTCTCTCAGAGGATGATACATGATGTAGGAAAACAGAGGATGAGTCAGAATTTCCATGCTGCATCTCTGTCATGTTTTTGCAGAAACATGTTCCAAATTCCTTCAAATAGAGTGAGTCAGAGCAAAGCGCTTCAAGAGAACACGGGCAGGCTAACGGGGAGGTAAGGAGATGTAGCTGTGCATTGGGAAGAACAATTTTAACCCATCTCTGTTAGCTGCGTTTTCAGTTGTACTGGACTGCAACACTTTTATCCACAGGGACATGGGTGGGAGCAGGCTATCCCACTGCTGCAGAGCTCTAGCATGAAAGCTAAGCACATCTTTCCAGGTCTGACAAAACTGAAACCATGGGGACTGGGAATCATGGAACCCTTAGGAATCGGAAGGGATCTCAAAAGATCATCCAGTCCAATCCCCCTGCCACTGCAGGATCACCCAGACCAAGTCACACAGGAACACAGCCAGGCGGGGATGGAATGTCTCCAGAGAAGGAGACTCCACAACCTCCCTGGGCAGCCTATTCCAGTGCTGTGGTACCCTCCCTGGGAAGAAGTTCCTGCTGATATTGATTGGGAACCTCCTCTGTTCCAGCTGGCACCCATTGTCCCTTGTCCTAACACTAGATGACCTTGAGAAGAGCCTGGCTCCATCCTCCTGACATCCACCCCTCTCATATTTATAGACATGAATCAGGACCCCCACAGCCTCTTCTTCTCCAAGCTCGAGGGATCCAGCTCCCTCAGCCTTTCCTCATAAGGGAGATATTCTAATCCCTTCATCATCTTTGCTGCTCTACACTGGACACCCTCCAGCAGTTCTGTGTCCCTCAGTTCAAGGGAACTTGAACTGATGATGAAGATGATGAAGCAAGTAGAGCACCTCCCATCAATAGCTTTCTCTTTCTGTTGCTCAGTAGGCCAATTTGTGGTCCTTACCAGAACATTTCTGATGTCTCGTGCTGCTTACATCTCATTTTATCCCTTTGGCATTTCTGATGTTATCTTCACCTGCTTATACTACCCTTTCATACTCTCCTCTGAAATGAGACTCATTTTAAAGAACGAGCCGTATGTTCCCCTCGGTATATCAGAAATCAGAGGTTTCATTGTCTGAGGTTTTCAATAACTCCTCATCTTTTTTCCTCACTCTATCTCTGCCCTGCATGACCATTACTTTTTTATTCCTTTATGCACAGACATTAAAGTTTGTCTGTGTTTTCTAGAAATCCTGATGCCACCTCATTCCGACTGCTTCACCTTTGCTTCAGCTTCCTCCCCGGATCCCCTTTTTATTGTGCTCACTTCATTTGCATTGCTGAACCCGAAACCTTTGGAACCAACTTGTTGGCTTTTCGGAGCTACTCTTTTTGTTGTCTACATACATTTAGCTCCCCAGCTTTAGCTTTCCTTTCCCCACACGAGCTAATGAGAAAGTCAGGACTGTGCACTTGCTTTACTGGTAGGAAGCAATTTGTGCTGCCCTATATTGTGGCTGAATTCCCACCCCAGGGACAACCTTTGCTCCAGAAGCTCTTTTTACAACCATATCTACTTAGGAATTTCCAAATCATAGAATCCTTAGGGATCAGAAAGGACCTCAAAAGATCATCCAGTCCAATCCCCCTGCCACAGCAGGATCACCCAGACCAAGTTGCACAGGAACACAGCCAGGAAGGTCTGGAACATCTCCAGAGAAGGAGACTCCACAACCCCCCTGGGCAGCCTGTTCCAGTGCTCCAGTACCCTCCCTGGAAATAAGTTCCTGCTGATATTGATATGGAACCTCCTCTGTTCCAGCTGGCACCCATTGCCCCTTGTCCTATCACCAGATGACCTTGAGAAGAGCCTGGCTCCATCCTCCTGACACCCACCCCTCACATATTTATAGACATGAATGAGGTCACCCCTCATCCTCCTCCAAGCTCACGAGACCCAGTTCCCTCAGCCTTTCCTCATCAGGGAGCTGTTCTACTTCCTTCATCATTTTTGTTGCTCTACACTGGACACCTTCCAGCAGCTGTGTCCTTCTGGACCTGAAGGGCCCAGTCCCAAATCCAAGTGCCTTCTATAACATTGCCAGACAAAATATGTCCCGTGGACTGACAACGCTGTACGGGCTTACCTGGGTCCTTAGGTTTGGTGTGGAGGGGCTGTAGATGCAGACATTGTAGAGGGATAAGGTCCAAGGGCCCACATACAGCACTTCCATGAATCACACCGCTCAAACAGACTTCTGTCTCTTTAGAGGAGCCTGCCTACTGGACGGAACTGAGAACTAGCAGATGACCTTCAATAACAGACAGAGAAACTCTGATGTGGTCCAACAAAGACCTGCTCTGCACTGTGCACCAAGCAACAACTGAGTGCTATCAGATGCTGCTGAAGCATGCTATCAATGGGAAAGCCTGTGCTGCCCAGGGAACTCAGGTATTCAAAGGCTTCTTCAGGTTTATACCAGACAGCGTGCAGGCTGGTGCACTGCTGGATTTACCAACCTGCTTGTGCCTTCCTTAGAGCAGACACGAGTTGTGAACTTCCCTCATCGAGCAGAGCCGGTAACTTCTGAGTGGGCCTGTGAAAATGTGTGATTGCTTAGCAACCACCTTGTCCCGGAGAACAGCGAAAGCCAGTGGTACCCTCATCATGCTACAAGAGCTTATTCACACCAACAAAGTCCTGTCTCGTTTCCTAACTGTTCTTCTCTCAGCCACTCATACTCCTGTTGTGACCCGCTGCAGCACAGAAGCACATCCATCGCAGGATCTTCCTAAGGCAGACCGGTGATGCTGATTTCTTTCAATGCAGCCAAGAGTGCAAACTGCGTGGTGGCCTGTGATGCTTTGACCCCGGCTGGAGGCCAGGTGCCCCCCAAAGCCACTCTTTCACTTTTGGATGGACAGGGCAGAGAGTAATATAGTGAGAGGCTAGTGGGTAAAGACAGCAGCTGTTAAGGCAGACAGCAAAAGCCACGTGTTGGGCAAAGACAAATAATAGGGATTACTCTACTTCCCACCAGCAGAAGGTATTTAGCTGCCCACCTAGCAATCAGGGTGGCAATCTAGGTATCAGTGATACACATTGCAGTTGCTATGTGGGTCAGCTGCCCCAGCCCATCCCTCAGCCTACTCCTGGGGAGAAAAAAAATCCACAGCCTCTGTGCTCAGCAGTAGCCAACACCCTGGTGTGTGTCAGCACCCCTCCAGCTGCCACCACAAACACAGCACCATGAGAGATGTCATGTGGAGGATCAACGGCATCCCAGTGAAACCAAATATCAGGCTCACGTCAGAGACAGTCACTACAGGGCAGCTTCCTTTGCGTTCAAGCATTCATATATGATTTTCAGTCTGGAAGCAACTTACTTCGATGTAACAACAGACATCAAAACAATACAGCCTGTAGACAGAGAGCAACAAAGGCTTCTCCTTCCTAACAGCTCTGGTTTTGTGACCTTTGCTGGTGCATCACATCATCTCGGCTGTTTGTAACTACACCTGGTAGCCACTCCAACTGGTGTTCCCAGCTCACAGTACTCTAGTTCCAACACCACTGCAGGGCATGATCATGGAAATAGAGGGGTGTTAGGGCATGAAGCAGAGAGCAGCGTAAACGGGACTTTGCTCTTCTGAGGACCACACTGCTACACAGACTCCATGCAAGATCTCTTCACAAGAACTACAGAGTCCTAACAACAAAGTAAAGTTGCCTGGCTAATATTGGAAGAGTAACCTTGAAAGAGATGGACTTGCAGAGAGGAAAGGAAGGAGTGGAGAGATGAATTTGTAAGAAGGAAAGGAAGGGGTGAGGAGATGGATGTGCAGAGAGGAAAGGAAGGGATGGGTACTATTTGGAAGTCAGATGTTACTGTCATTAGTTAGAGGTCACAAAATCTGTTGGTAGTTTCATATGTTCAGGATTTTACTTCTATTGGTTTGGGGGAGGGAGGTTCCAGTTTATTTTCACACACAGCAACAAAAAAACCCCATCAATCAAAAATATCTTGGAAAAAAACCCAAAACCCATAACCCAAACCACCTGTACGACTCGAGAGATATCATTTCCGTGAAGCTCTAACAAATAATCCACAAAATTCCAGAGAGTGAGGCGATGCTGACTCACTGCTGCAGCTATCATTACAGCCCTCTCCCTTCAGAGAAAAAAACAAAACAGACTGAAGCTCTTAAAAACAAAATTGTGTTCTTTCTTAGAGCTTTTTATTCCAACAGTGAGCAAAAGACATCCATGATTTCTAATAGAATCCTTAGGGATGGGAAGGGACCTTGAAAGATCATCCAGTCCAATCCCCCTGCCACAGCAGGATCACCCAGACCAAGTCACACAGGAACACAGCCAGGTGGGTCTGGAACATCTCCAGAGAAGGAGACTCCACAACCCCCTGGGCAGCCTGTTCCAGTGCTCCGGTACCCTCCCTGGGAAGAAGATCCTACTGATATTGATACAGAACCTCCTCTGTTCCAGCTGGCACCCAGTGCCCCTTGTCCTATCACCAGATGACCTTGAGAAGAGCCTGGCTCCATCCTCCTGACACTCATGCCTCACATATTTATAGACACGAATCTGGTCCCCCCTCAGCCTCCTCTTCTCCAAGCTCAAGAGACCCAGCTCCCTCAGCCTTTCCTCATCAGGGAGCTGTTCTTCTTCCTTCATCATCTTTGTTGCTAGAGTTTGGAATGAAAGCATCAAGCTGAAGCCTCAACAACTGCTAAGGGAGGTGACTGACTTGGACTAGGGCAGTGTGCTATAAAGAACCAGCAGTTTTAAAACAGACGTACCTTAACTGTAGTGCAACAGGCAGTTGTACTCAGCCATCTGTGAGACGCTTGTCTGTGAGACACCTGTCTGTGAGACACCTGTCTGTGAGCTTTTCTAGCCTAGTATCACAAAAATAATCTATCTCTGCATTCTGAGCAAAAGCAAGAAGTGGTGATGGGTACTATTGTACAACTGTAAGAACTGCTTGCATACTGCACAAGTGGCAGTAGAAATACAAGTCTGCCTTT
Organism: Upupa epops; assembly: GCA_013397515.1. NCBI lineage: Eukaryota > Metazoa > Chordata > Aves > Bucerotiformes > Upupidae > Upupa > Upupa epops. The sequence goes on from VZRI01013374.1 coordinate 13,492, forward strand.
GCAAGGTACATACATTCTATGCAGTCTATTTAAACTAATATAACTCAGTGTGGCTTTAATATGAAAATATAAACTGGTGATAATATAAACCAGACCTAGAAATAGGAATTGGAGTGGAGAAAGGCATCCTGGGCTTCTACTCACAATAGAGTCGGGTGAGGAAGAGCAGACAGCAGCATCACTAAATCTTAACCACCTCAAGATTTACAGCAACAGCATTGCCACACAGAGCAAACTTTGATTATGAAATAGCTCAGTGATCTTGTGAATCACAGAATCATCAGGGATTGGAAGGGACCTCAAAAGATAATCCAATCCAGTCCAGTCTCCCTGCCACGGCAGGATCACCCAGACCAAGTCGCACAGGAACACAGCCAGGCGGGTCTGGAACGTCTCCAGAGAAGGAGACTCCACAACCCCCCTGGGCAGCCTGTTCCAGTGCTCCAGGACCCTCCCTGGGAAGAAATTCCTGCTGATATTGGTATGGAACCTCCTCTGTTCCAGCTTGAGTGGTCATCTCAGAGGTAGTCGTCTAAAGTCGAGTGAGAGGAACTCCACCTGTAATTATCTACAGAGCCAATCCTGCCTATAATTATCAATAAACAATTAATTACCAACCATAACTGTTTATCTTGGTTTTGTAAACATAAACGCAGTGTGTTATTCCTAACACCTAAGGACTGCTATAGAGAATCTCAATCAGCAGGCATTCAGTTCAGCACAGCTCTGTGATGCTGTATTTGCTGCAAAACACATTCAGATAAAGAGGAAACCATTGATCTGTGCCGCACAAGAGCATCAAAACGCAGGCACCTCACCCCTCTGGCAGTGCCACTCAAAAGCCAAAGGTAAAGGAGCATGAAGCTCCCACCGAAGCTGCAGTAAAAGACGTTTTCTCATGGTGTTGCTATGGCCTTTTGTAGTTCCCCATAGCGACTGACAAGGCTTTGAGAGCTGTGCAGAGAAGCAAGAGGAACATTGTTGGTTCTGCATCCCCTCAGTGTCATTGCTCCGTTAACATGTTTTCCCTTTCAAGTAACTTTCAAACAGAGAACAATTGAGCTCATTTCTGCTCCCAAAATCAAGCAGCAAGAGAAAACCCAACCTGCCTCAGTGCCTGCGTGTAAGGAAATACATCATCTGTACCCAGAGAAATCCTCATAGACAGGGACAGGGGCACAGCATCATTGGAAGGGACCTTGAGAGACCATCCAGTCCAATCCCCCTGCCACAGCAGGACCGCCTAGACCAACAGGCACATCAGGAATAGGCTACAAGCTGTTGTCCTAGAAACCTACGGCTGGTTTTTCACACAGGCAGGCAGTTCAGAAAAGCAGCGAGGGTGTCCGTTTAAGGTTTCAATGGCTTCACGTGATCCCCCAGATTCTTTCTTTACTGCCATAAACCAGAGCAACACGAGAAATGCACAGCTCACTAGAGCTGATTAGTTCTATTGTGCCCTGGGGTTCTGCCCTGCCAGTTAGTACTCAATCGCCCCTTTTCAACATAAGATTGAAACCTAACATTATTTAATTTAGCAATTAACCAGTCACCTTTGAGTTCCTATCACTGAAATCCCTGCTTGGTTTGGGTTTGGAAACGGAAGAGACCTGGAAGATTTCATTACTGAAACCATTTTTAAGCACAAAGCACAATCATAGAATCCTTAGAGATGGGAAGGGACCTTGAAAGGTCATCCAGTCCAATCCCCCTGCTACTGCAGGACCACCCAGACCAAGTCACACAGGGACACAGCCAGGCGGGTCTGGAACGTCTCCAGAGGAGACTCCACAACCCCCTGGGCAGCCTGTTCCAGTGCTCCAGTACCCTCCCTGGGAAGAAGTTCCTGCTGATATTGATATGGAACCTCCTCTGTTCCAGCTGGCACCAATTTCCCCTTGTCTTAACACCACATGACCTTGAGAAGAGCCTGGCTCCATCCTTCTGACACCCCTCTCATTTTATAGACATGAAAGAGGTCCCCCCTCAAACTCCTCTTCTCCAAGCTCAAGAAACCCAGCTCCCTCAGNCCAGGATGTTGTTGGCCCTCTTGGCCGCAAGAGCACATTGTTGGCTCAGAATCATCCTGCTTGCCGCTAGGAGCCCAGGTTCCTTTCTCCTACACTGGTTCCCAGCAGGTCAGTCCCTAACCTCTCCTGGTCCCTGGGGTTGTTCCTGCCCACATGCCAGACTCCACACTGACCCTTGTTGTGCCTGAACACTGCATTGCTAGTGTAACGCAGGTAGTTCTGCCTTCATCTGGATGAAGAAACAACCTGCCTGCATCAGGAATAACCAGTGACTATAAACAACTGCAGCTTCCAACCTCTCTGATCTCCCTTATGAAGTCCCCAGAGCACCGATGTTATTTATTGCAAACCATGGAGGCTTTTCTACGTCGTCTAATTAGAACGGGCAGAGATGAATGAATCTGATATACTCAGCTCAACCCAGATTGAAGCTGTGACAGTCTTGTTCTCTGCCCAATTTCCATGACAAAACAAAGGGCTAGTAGCTGGGAAATAGAAGCTCTGCTATAACAGAGCGTTTCTCTCCAGTAAGCACTAAGGCTTTCATAACCAGTCTGATACAGACTGTCTAGAAGTCTGTGTATCTATCATTCCTGTGGAACTTATTCTATCCATGATTGATTTAGAGGGGTTGTTGAAATGTGCATTTTGCTCCCATTCCATTGTAACTGGGTAAGAAAAACGCAAGTGATTCGAGTTCCTTTGGATCTGCAGCCTTCCCGAGGCAGTGAAATAGGCTGTCATGAATATGCCTCTGGAATAATAGGAAAACATTCTCGAGTCGATGTGCATTCAGCGGGAATATTGCATTCGTGTCATTTTCATTTTATTAATTTTAATATGGAAATCTGAGCTTCATTACAGAGCAACGAGAAATACATAATAACATAGAATTTCCAGGCACACGAACAAAATTACGCCTTAGCGCCTTTCATTTCCCCACAGCGCTCTGCAAATCATATAAACACAAGTTGTGTCTCAGGATCGGTGTGGCAGAACCAATTTTGCTCAGGCAGAGAGCCAAGAAAGCACCAGTTCTAATCCCTACCCTTGGGCTCTCGATTCAGGCGCTCATGTCCTTGTGTCGCTTCAAGAAAAAGCAGGGTAGTTGAAGTCAATGAGAGTCTACTTCACCACTCCAATTGCTCAATCCAGCTGAGGTGCTAAGCTCCTTTCTGTTTTTTTGGGGTTTTTTTTGCAACAGGAGAGACACTGACCTGAGTCACAGCGACACTGTGAGGGTCCTTACCTCTGTTTTGCCCTCTTCTCTCATGAGACCTCCCACTACTGCAGCAAGTCCTGGAGTCCTCAGCATAAAAAGGACCTGGAACTGTTGAAGTGAGCCCAGAGAAGGGCCACGAGGATGGTCAGAGGGCTGGAACAGCTCTCCTATGAAGACAGGCTGAGGGATTGTCTGGCCTGGAGAAGAGAAGGCTCTGGGATCATAGAATCATAAGGGATTGAAAGGGACCTTGAAAAGTCATCCAGTCCAATCCCCCTGCCACTGCAGGATCACCCAGACCAAGTTGCACAAGAACACATCCAGGTGGGTCTGGAACATCTCCAGAGAAGGGGACTGCACAGCCCCCCCTGGGCAGCCTGTTCCAGTGCTCCGGTACGTCCCTGAGAAGAAGTTCCTGCTGATATTGATAGGGAACCTTCTCTGTTCCAGCTGGCACTCATTGCCCCTTGTCCTATCACCAGATGACCTTAAGAAGAGCCTGGCTCCATCCTCCTGACACCCACCCCTCCCTTATAGCAGCCTTCCAGGACCTGAAGATGCCTACAGGAAAGCTGGAGAGGAAATTGTCTTGATGCCAGGGGGGAATGCTTTCAAAGTGCAGGAGAGTGAATCTAGATTTAATTTCAGGAGGAATTTCTTTATTATGAAGGTGCTGAGCCAGTGGAACAGGCTGCACAGACAAGTTGTGGATGTCCCCTCCCTAGAAGTGTTCAAATCCAGGTTGGATGGGGCTTTGGGCAACCTGGTCTATGGCAGAGGAGTTGGAACTAGATGATGTCTGAGATCCCTTCCATCTTAAACCTTTCAGTGATTCGAATTCTATGATGAGCTGACACAGCCCTGACACAGTACAACAGCAACCTTCCACAGTCTTTAGTATGTCCACTTCTTTAACATTACTCCCATGGTACTTACACAATGCCCCCCGATGTTACGCAGTACTGAGCACCTCTGTCTCTCTTTTGCATTATTGATGCTGGAGTTATTACTACAGGAAGGCAACTGAATTCTCCTCCCACCCTAACAGATCCTATCTGAATTCTCCTGGAGTCCCTCTGCTGCTCTCCACAGCTCTCCCTCTAAGGTAGCCTTAAGTTTAGTCACAGTGCTTAGCCTTAGAAATCAAGGTAAAGTGACTGTATAGCCCCCCGGTCTTACAATGCTGAAAATACTAGGTCTTGGTGAATGCTTCCAGCAGGAACTAAGGGGCCAACCAAGCAATGTGCAGTGCTGTGGTTTGCACCCTTGTAACTCCATCCACAAGTACGTAATCAGCACTTGGAAGCCAAAATCAAAATGATGGTCTTCTCTACCACGCAGATATGTCTGGGATAACACACAAGATGCAGGAGCTACACCCTGACATAGCCTGCCTTCATCCCTTACTGTGTCTGGGATAACACACAAGATGCAGGAGCTACACCCTGACATAGCCTGCCCTCATCACTTACTGTATCTGGGATAACACACAAGATGCAGGAGCTACACCCTGACATAGCCTGTCTTCATCGCTTACTGTGCATGAACAACGAAAGAGAAGCATCTCTGCTTTCAGCACACTTGTAGCTCACACTCACTCCATTCACTTCATTACAGTACTTCCACCTAGCACTACTTAGCATCTGTACCCAGCTGAAATAGCTGCATGCACTGCAGCAGCCACAGGACACAAAAGCTGTTAAGGTCTTACATCCCCTCTACCTCAAACTGGAGAGACACATCTGGTGGAGTAGATCTCATGCTTCACTCCCCAGTGCAAGAAGGACAGGGAATTACTGGACGAAGTACAGGAAAGAGCTACAAGGTGATGAAGGGTTTGGATCATCTGTCACATGAGGAGAGGCTCAGCACAGCACTGCATCAGCATTTCCTGAGATCCAAACCATAGCATGTCAGCTAGAGAACGATTTCTGGGGTATCTTAGCTCAGACCAGCCTTGGCATTGCTCATGAACTCTCCTCAGAAAAAAACAAGCATCAGAAATCAGAAGAAGCATCTACAAGCATCTACTAGCATCTATAAGTCTAAAAGGTCCTTGCAAAGGTCACTTTTCCACTGTGAATGCGGGCACAGGACAATGCTATCTGTCTGAGGACTCTGTGCAGTTACATGCTACCCAAACCTGCCTTCCACGCAGAAAGTGTTCAGTCAAGTATTACTGCCGGGCACCAAGAGGGATTCATGTCAAGGCTCCAAAGCATACAGAATGTAATGTGATAAATCATGTATTGCCTGAGCCTTTCCAGTTCCGTGGTCCCACAGGTATCAGCAACGCACTGGAAGGCCTTCCCAACACAGTGGTCATCAGGTAAGGGATGGGATTTTGTGAGCTTACGGGATTCCCTCTGCAGCCCTAAGTTCTGAAAATTGTTTGCATCAGGAAAGGATTTTTCTTCTAGGTGAACTCTGCTTCATGCACCATTTAAACCCCTTGTGCTCTCACATAAGGGCAAGAAGACCTCCTAGGAAGAGTAACTGAGAGAAATGTTTGCTATACAAGAGTGACTGGGAGAATCAGAATTGCTGAGGTTGGAAACGATGTTGAAGATCATCAAGTCCAAGCATTAACCCAGCTGTACCAAGCCCACCACTGAATCATGTCCCCCCCACATCCACACTACTTTTAAACACGTCCAGGGATGGTCATCCAGCCATCTCTCTGGGCAGCCTGTTCCAACACCTGGACACCCTTCCAATACAAAAGCTTCTGTAAAACCATGTCACAGGTAGTTGGAGACAGCAACAGGGTCTGCCATCATCCTTCTCCTTTTCAAACCAAATAGTCCCAGCTCCCTCTGCTTGTTCCCCAGACCCTTCACCAATCTTATTGCCCTTCTTTGGACCCACTACAGCACCTCAATGACAGCTGGAGATACCTCAGAGAAATACACGAATGGCTTACTAGTCTCATCTGCAGAAAAACTTGACCAGGTTTGATGGAAAAGAAAGCTCTGCTTCAGCAGCCCTCAGTGAGCAAACTTTCTGCTACCTTCAGCTGAGACCTTAGGGCAGGCGATCAGACCTCAGGCTTATAAACAGGTCCCTGTACTGCACAAAGGCATCACTCAGCCTGACTCTTCATGACCTGCAAACCACGGGAAGGATTTGCAGTCTGATGTGCTTAATGAATCCATTCCCTCTGCTACCGAGAAAGTAATTAAGACAAACAACTAAGCCATTTTCATTTTAAAATCAGTACTAGGGAAGGGGAGAGTTTTCACAAGTCATTTCTACATTTTAACAGCTGCTGTTCATATAAATCAAGATCAAACACTAATGAGCTGGTGTGTAAGGGTAGAGAGCAGATGCTGCAAGCAGCAATTTTGCTCTCCTTTCAAAAGAGGGGTAAAAACACATTGACAAGCAAAGACAATCTGTACAGAAACTGTGTGTGTGAAATGAGTTAAAAGTTTCATAGAATCTTTAGGGATCAAAAGGGACCTGAAAAGATCATCCAGTCCAATCTCCCTGCCACAGCAGGATCACCCGGACCAAGTCACACAGGAACACAGCCAGGCGGGTCTGGAACGTCTCCACAGAAGGAGACTCCACAATCCCCCTGGGCAGCCTGTTCCAGTGCTCCGGTACCCTCCCTGGGAAGAAGTTCCTGCTGATACTGATAGGGAACCTCCTCTGTTCCAGCTGGCACCGATCCATCAATGATAGCTGTTCTAATTGGTAATAGCACAGGTATTAAAATAATTAGCAAATGGGAATGGGGAGTACAGGTACCCTGTAGTCTGTTGTAATTATTAGAGTCAAATAGGATCTAAATAATCTGAAAGACAGGACTATTAAAAGGATCTGAGGACTATGTGCTTGGGGTCTCAGTTGCTTTTGCTCTATCTTTATAAAATCCTCTGTGTAATTACAGCAGAAGCAACAGATGTAAAGTAAAAGGCAGCATGGGATGGCATTGGTTATACCTGAGTGTTTCGGCAGGCATTTTCATGAACACTTGAAGATGCAATGTGAACAGGTTCTGGAAATAGGTATTTGACAGTATCCTCTCAACAGTCTAAGTGCTTGTGTAGTGTGCTGTTAGTATGCTGTTCTAGAGCTGCTGGAAAACTTATGGTAACAGCACCCTGAGGGGGGAATCTGAAGGGGGTGGTTAGCAGATCGAGAGAGGTTCTTCTCCCCCTCTACTCTGTACTAGTGAGACTGCATCTGGAGTACTATGTCCAGTATTAAAAAGATAAGATACACAGACAGGGAAAGCATCCCTTGCCCATTGCCTCTGTGTGCCACATGGTGTGCCTGCTGGGAGGCACAGCGGAAACCCGGAGATGCTTCTGATGCTCAGGCGCATCTTTTGCAAAAGCCACACTTAAGGAAAATCCTGCCTGGCCGGTGATTTAGGGATTTCCCCCAAGTGCTGAGCAGATTTCTGGCAGACACTGTATCACAACTTTCCACTGAAATGCACTTAGCATTCATGCCAAGCACCGGATTGTGCTTCAGCCTTAATAATGCAAGACCGGAGGGCATGCTTTACCTGTAACTGCACTGACACCAGGAATTTGATATCGGGTCAGCAAGTTGAACACCCTGAACCTGGTGCCTGCCACATTCATGGCCCTGTACAAGTCAGGAACTGGTATCTGCAGAGCTTTATTTTTCATGAGAGTCTGAATCAGTGCCATGGAAAGGCTCTCTGCTTGCTTGACTCACTGAACAGCTGAAGACACTCCAGCAGCTCATGCCCACAAATACAACAACAAAGCTCAAGATGCTCTCCTACTGTGCCTACAAATCATAGCATCTTCCTAGCAGGTTAGAGATGACACAGTGTGAATTCAGACTGACCCATGACTGTCAGCAGCCCGAGAGCCTGGAAAGACTGATCAGGATTTAAAGGAGAGAAAACCAATGTGGAAATGTGCATTCTTCCTTGCTAAAAACAAGAAGCTGGAGCATAAAAAGAAGTGAGCATCTGTGAAGCTGAAAGGACACCGAAACTTCACTGCCAGCAAACAAAGTCAGCAACAGCAGAGACAGCAAGGGAAATGGAGAAGATTACCCTGATTTAAAGAGTTGTCCAACGTCTCTGCATCTGCTGGCTTTTCCTTGCTCCAGTCAAAGTCCACGAGGAAAAGAAAGAGACTCAGAGTATTCCTCTACTCTGGTTTACTCTTAAAAAACCTGGAGAGCATTTTTTTCCCCTCTTCATTTAAGAATCCACCACAAAATAAGTGAGCACTACATTGGTTCCCCATGCCACAAGGTGGTTTCAGAGTGAGGAGGGGAGCCCACCACAGCGTGCTGCACAGCTCACCATCCACAACCCCCATTAACTTCTTAGTGAACTATAACTTCTTTGCAGCCTGCAGTCAGTCCGTCTCCTCCATCCAGCCCTAACACAATGGATGGCACAACATCACTCCCACACAAGGTCAGTGCCTGCATGAAACACTACTGAGACTAGCTGGCAAGCCTTCATGGCTTCAGCGGAGCATAGGACATTCGCTCTTCGTCTACAGGGAGAGTCACTACTGAGTAAAGTTAACAGATAGCTCTCCTTCTCACTCAAGGAAAATCCTGGGAAACATCACCTGGGCACTCAAAACTCAACATAGTTTCAGATATAAGAATCCCTACAGCACGTGACCCGTGCTAGAGACCTGTAACTGAACAGATATCTTTCTCTTTTAGGTTTCTAAATCACATGAGATGTGAAATGAGAGCAGCTCCAGGTTATCACCAGGTGGGGTTGTGCCATGGGCTGTCCCTTATGAGCAGGTAGTCTCAAAGCATTTCTGTTTGGTAACATCACCCAGGACAATCGTCACTGGTGATGTTCTCAAGATGAAAAGGGAGAAGAGCTCATAGGCTTTAGATTCACAGATAGATTTACACCAAGAAATTGCAATTCGATCCATCTTTCCAAACAAGAAGCCCAATGCTGTCTCCAGACATGAATCCACTAGCACAAGGATTTCTCTCTCTTTCATGCAGGAACAGCTGCCCTCTCCCAGTTCTGTGGAAAATGAATGTCGTTGTTGACACATCCGCTTTCCATGTTAAGAAGTGCAAACAGCTCTTCATATTTTACCCAGTGGAGTTTGAAATGTCAGTATCCCCCCTTCCAATGCCACATCCAAGTCTTGAACTTAGGATCTCAGGTAGCGACAGGACTAGGAGGAATGGAACAAAGCTGAGATGGGGAGATTTAGACTTGATGTGAGGAGGAAGTTCTTCACCATGAGAGTGGGGAGAGCCTGGAATGGATTGCCCAGGGAGGTGTTTAAGGCCAGGCTGGATGAGGCTCTGGCCAGCCTGATCTGGGGTGGGGTGTCCCTGCCCATGGCAGGGGGTTTGGAACTGGATGATTCCGTGGTCCCTTCCAACCCTGACTGATTCTATAACTTCTTCCTAGNGCAGAGTGCTGCCATCAACTACCTGCCCAAATCTGCCCTGCCTGCCACATGCTGTTCATACACTGAACAGCATTTCAAAGAATACTCTGCCTGAGCATATCTCCTCCTGTCAGGCACAGACAGTCTTTAGAAGCCCACAGCACATCCATAGAGTGATGTGCAACACCCATGAAAAGACCCGGTCTCTGAGAACACGGCAGTAAGCTGCAGAAGTTCACAGAATGGGCAGCACTGCCCATTTCTACAGTGGCTTCTGGATGGACCTGCCAGCACTCTTTCACCACCAGAAGTGCCCGTCGGTTCAGGTTCTCTGCTTTCAAGCAGGACATTCATTTGATGCCACAGACTACTGCAGCTTAAATGCTTTCTGCTTCTTTGAGCCACCTGTGTCCTTCTGCTGTGCTGCCACCCAGGGCAGCTTTTCCATGAGGAAAAGCTTGACCACAGCCTTCCCAGTCAGGAACTGCCTCACTACGTTGAACATTTTGGGTTTAGTTTTAAAAACAACTGGAAGTCTCACCTTTACATTCTGTATTCAACAGCGAGAAGCATCCTGGAAAAGAATCAATGCCATCTTCCTCCTGCTCATACAAGTCTCCCTACAAATACCTGCGTGGATTGGATTTCTAGAAGGCAATGTGCTGGTGCTACTCTGCCCTGGGTTGATACTGTCAATAAGTTGACTCAGAACCACCATTTCAGACAGTTAACAAGTTGGATGCTTTTTCTGCTCAGTACCACCAAAAAAGTGCTGGTCTGTTTGGGATGGATTAGTTTTGATATTGAAGAAGCACCCTTATACCTCTGTGCCTCCATAGGTAAGAGAAGACAAAAATCAGTCTCCCGGAATTGAACCTGAAATGGCAAGGTTCTCACTGGATTCGGGATCCATGTCAACCAGACCTTCTACATCCAACCAGCCCAGGAAATTCGTATTCAAAAATTAAGGTTGCAAGGGTGCTGGCCAGAAAGGTCCCAGTGTGATGCACACCCCTAGTTCTGAGGAAGCTGACTCTTCCATTCTTTCTCTGTCAGACTAGCTGCTGCGTTACCTGATCTTGTGCTGCAGGACTTTAAGAGACAGGAGAATCTCATTTGAACAACTGCACTGGTTTTGAGACCTGTTACAGCAATGAAGTTTGGTTTAAAAACTCATCACAGCAAGTTTCCTTACAAACTTACCGACCATTTCAATGGCTTCTGTAGAGTTTGGTCAACCTAGGGGGTCAGTTGTTCATCAGTCATCTGTCGTCCACGTCACGTATGTGCAACACGGCCAAGTAAAGCAAGCGTGCAGTTCAACACCATGCTGTCCTCTAAGGTTTAGTGTCATGTTGGCATTGACCTTTCTAAAGGATTCTCAACTAAAGGAGTAGACTGGCCCCTTTTCAGCATAGTTATAAACCTATATGAAAGGCCTTGGTGAAGAGAGAGACCAGCGCCGAAGAGATGCACTCTCCAACAGACAAATCAAGGCACGTTTGACTAGCTGCTGTAAACACGAAGCGTTGGCTGCACTGTATGAATGCTTTGCAGCTGGATGTTCCATTGCCAAGGGAGACTGAGATTACATTTTTGTGATTCTCTCTAAGTTTTGTAGCTTTGCTGATTGGTAGAAGCATAAGCTGTGCTCTTCTTCAGTGTAAGCAGTATACAGGAAAAGGCAAGGCAAGTGTCTGAGGATGGCTGGTGATACTTGAGATGCTGTCAAGCCTAGACCATGGAGATGATTACCCTTGAATAATGATTGCCCTTAAAAAACTCCCCTTCCTTCTTCTTTGGTACGGTGCAGTGGATGCACCAGTCACTTCTTGCTCCAATTACACTCAGATGGCTGCTGCTTCATTGGCTTCAGCGAGGCAGTGGGGACAGCATTTTCAATGCCAGCAAGCGTGGCTGGCTTAGGGAGCCACGCAGAAGCTGTTCAACTTCAGTGCTCTATGTCTGACAATAAAAAAGGCAACGTGAAGCACTTCTACAAAGCCAGCGTTTTGCTTTGAGAGCAGACCTGATCTCCCAGCGTTTCGCATCACTTTTTGTCGAGCATAGGTCTGATTTAGAACCTGTCCCAGAGATTTGTAGGGTCTGGGGAAATCAGAACTGGAGCTTTTAGCAGTGATGAGCTAAAATGCAGAGAAAATTAAATGAGGCTGCAGCAAGGTAAGAAAACCAGTAAGGACAGTCAGTTCCATGGATGGAAAAGACTCTGTCTATCATAAAGGAGGAAGCAAATACAGTTAAAAACCCCTGGTTTATGCTGTGTGGGAGCCTTCTCCTGATTCCAAAGAACTGACAGTGTTAATTTCCTCCTGTCTGTACATATTCAATATACCTTCAACATACCCAAAACCTACTGGTCTGATTGTGGAACATGGATCCTTTCTGACGAGTGGCATCAGAGATGATGCCAGAAACATTTTGAGAGATTGTTTAATCAAGAGTCCACTTCCCAAAATGTCTGATCCCATTTGTCAGGTTTACAATACCACTGTCGTGGGGTTGTCTGCAGCCCCAGAAACCTGCTGTTCCCAACCAACATTTGCTCCATCCCCAAGCCAATTTTACAACATAACCTGTCGGATGCCCTGGCCCTTGAACTGGGATACAACTGCCGTATCAGCCTCTATGATTTGTCTACTTGCTGAAATCACCAGGGGAAGGGCAAAGTCAGGAGTTAAGATCTTGGGTCCCCATTTGTAACAGCAAATTGGAAGAGTTAGTTCTTCTCCTCACTGGTCAGTTTATTTCCCTCTGCTTATTTCCAGCCCATCTTGAATTCCTGGGGGGCTACTACTAAATGGGACCCCTGCTTTCTTTCAGCTCCTGAAGCCTCATGAGTAACCCAAACGCCAGCAAAATGCTTTATTTCTATGGACTTACTTGTGCTGCACTTGAAAGGCTCAAAGCACAGTGAGGACTCCTCAACTGCCTTTAGGAACAGTCCTGGTGAAATGAGCTGCACTGCACTGTGAACTAGTGTTCCCTTCAGGGTGCCATCCTCACTGAGAAAACTTGAGGGACCAGCTCTCCTCACAAGTAGAAGATTCCCATTTCAAACAAAAGTAATGGTACCCAGACAGCTACCAGAAAAGGGCACACACACACCAGAGATCTGCTCTGTCTTGCTGGACACAGATCAGGCTGAGGAAGCAACTGTGTTTATAGCAGTTGACGATTCAGAGCTTGAGCACTGGGATGCAAAGTCTTGTTTGCAGGACTCTTCCAGGAGGGTTTAAGAGGTAGACTCAAAGCCTTTCATTTTAAATGCAACACGTGGATTCAAGCACAGTGGCAAGGTGGGGTGCGTTGAAAGCTGAGAATGCAATCAAAATCAAAGTCTGCTGAACTTAAGCTTAGTAGGAAAAAGAAAGGTCATACCTAAGGAAGCTCTTAATTGTCAAGGACTGAGGCAGGGACAGACATGAAAGAAGTGAAGCTTTGTGCTGCTCTGAACTCCGCGATTTACAGGAAGGAGGGTGGTAGTTACCAAAAACCGACAAAGTTTAAGCACGGGTAAGAATCGTAAGAGTAAAAGCAGGAAGGTCTGTGGAACAGCACTCTACATTACTGGGGTTACAACTGGTGACCCTCGTTACCATCATGACTGATAAGAATCTATTTCTTAACTATTATTCTATTATTATTTATTTCTTAACTATTATTTCTAGACATCTAAAAGTCTCTCGGTTCAGGCTGGTGTCAGCTCTATTCCAACACCAGAATTCTAACAGGAATAAATTATGCAGGTACAACTTTTCTGAGAGGCCCTTTTAAAAACAAATACCTGGGTGCAAACTCGGTCAGGGTGACCACAAGCTGCTTGAACAGCAAGGCTGAAATACATGAATATCAAGCAGTGTAAACGGACACTTTCAGTCTTTGCCATTTAGACTGCTCGTGTTCTTCATTCACCTTCTTTACCTTCTTATCATAAGGGTCAGCTTGTGATTTCCTGTAGTAGAATGCATTCATTAATTACAACAATTAATAATATTAATGGGAATATGTCAATACTATCTTTTCCTAATAGAGTCTGAGGGCTTTCGGTCACTTCATTGCCTGCAATGGCCTGAACTTGCATGTTAATGAAAATTCATTGACATCAACTTCTTTGCCTGACATCTGCAGGGAAATCCACCGATGAATTTACAATTCAGCAACTGCTCTGAATGTCAAGGCAGAGGAACAGTGAATCACACAAGCAACTTCTTCAGCCCTGGACTACTTGAATTTTTGATGGTGTAACAAGTGGGATGCAGTTCATGACTGCACAGGCTGGAAACGAGCTCCTTCGTAAACTTACAAACGCTAATTGCAATTGAAAATGCCTAAGAGTTTGTGAGTTACAGGAGTACGAACAGTTAACTTCTGTAAACAGAGAGTTTATTTACACTGCAGTCTAACACAGGCACTGAGATACCAGTTTGGATGTGGCAGAGTGATTCACTGCTAGGTCAGTATTCATAACTCTGTCAAATAACAGCATAGAACTCAGGCATGGGATACACGGGCAGGGCTCTCAGGGGAAGCTTATACTTCCTTTAGGTTACAGCTGTCCCACGCTGGTGCCGTCAGTCTGGGATGAATGGAGCCTCGGTGACATTTTTTAAAGACTAAGTTTGCTTTCATGGAGATCTGGGCTTCGTCAGAGCGCTGTGTACCTACCTAAGCGAGGCACCCTTGCTGCATGCATCCCAGAACAAAGCACGCATTTCCATGACAAAGGTGAACCCAGAAACATTAGGAACCATAACCCCCCCCTTCCATCTCCTTCACTGAACGTTACTTAAATACAGCGAGGGAACTAGAACTGTACACGGCGTGGAATCTTTCGAAAACTTGTTATACCCATCTGACCTGTTTGGTGCGGGAGAGCAGCACTGCCCAGCTGAAACCGAGCCGCCTGCACCTAAGGAACTCTGAAACGAAGCGCACCGCAGCTCTGTTCAGCCTGTCATTAAAAGCTGCAAGCACCGCATCTGGCAGCGAACCGGTCTCGCAGTGAAGCAAATACCACCAATGCATTGCTAGATCATTTATTTTTCAACAAAACAAAAAGGGTAGGGGGGCAGTCTATTCATCACATCCCCTGATTGCGAGTCAGCAAGCCCCACCAGACGCTAGCACACAGCGAGTTCAACAGCACCCAGAAAGGTTGTTGGCTTCAAACACGAGCAGTGCTGTTTATCTCAATTCAACTTTGGAAACAACATCAGGCAGATTGTACAGTCGGGAAGCAAACTGGTCTAAGCAGCATTTACTCACAAACCCTCTTTCTCTTTTTAGCCGTTTTCTCCTGAGCAGAGCCGATCCAAAGAGCAAGGAGGAGAACGCACGTAACGTGCAAAAATAATCCTCCACTCCCTGCTGCAAAACACCCGGGAGCCTTAAAACACTTTGAGAAATAAACCCTCGTACTTCTGAGAGCCAAACACAGAGGTATTTTAAGTGCATAATAAAAACACACTCGCGCGTACTAATTGGATAATGACATATATTGCTTTGGCTGTCAGTTACCACTGTGCCGTTACAATCCCTTTTGTTAAGCACGCAATTTCACTGCTCTAAATGAATAAAAACCTCTGCCACTGCCTCCGAGACAGCCTCGTCTGTGCCACAGACCTAACTTCAGTGTTACTCAGAAATGAATCCCGTTGTAGCTCTTGGCACCTTACCATCTCCTTTACTTTCTACCCGCCTAGGGTTGGTTCTGGCTTGGGTTTTTAAGAACTTTTCCGCAGCCCCGGGGAAGTTTAGAAGCTGAACAATACAGCTGGTATTAACCCCTTCCTTGTTTTGGTTGCAAAGAGCAGGGCTTTGCAAAGTCTGGATTCCAAACTCTTGTGCTGTAGGAAATCCCTGTGCAAAGCTGCTCCTGATTTGCGACCGAGACCCAGGCTGTCCTCTAGCCATCTGGCCACTGAAACCCACAAGGAACAGCAGTTTTGACCTGCTATCACACCTCATGCTGCTTCTTCCCAGTGCTCAGATGAGTGGGATTAGTAGCAGTCCTGTCACCCAGACAGGGAAACCAGTCCAAATTAAACTAGATCCTGAAGCGATCTCAGTGCTGGTGAGACTGATCAAGTCTGCATCATAAACAGAGCCCAAAACAGCGTGGATGCAAGAAGCACGGCTCTGCCTGCAATGCAATTCTTTTTCATCACCACTCAGGGCTCAGAACTATCGAGGCGATCAACGATTTAAAACATACACAGATGGAGAACAGGGGGAGGGAGGCAATTTCAGCTACTCAGACTTAACTTTACCTCCCAGTCCCCACAAGCTGAGGCAAAGAAGAAAGCATCACTGCAAACAGGACACAGTCCCAGAGTTTTCTGTCTACCTCTTGCCTGTGCTCACACAACCTATCTGGGCAGCATCATCCACCCATACTGCCACAAAACACAGATGTGACGAGGTACGTCCCAAAGCACCAACGAGCACCAGTGCCAGATCAAACCTCTAAGGCATCACCCGGCTAGCTGGAAAAAACTACTGCACCCCAAAGCAACATTTCCAACAGCACCTCCCAGGGCATTCGGAAAACCTCACTCCTTGCCCTTCACGTCCTCCTCCAGCCCCTGCTCAGCTCCATACTCCCAGGGCTGGGAGCCTGTTTCCCCATGGGTGCTTGGAAAATCCCCAGCCAAGTTCGCCCACCACACTCTCCACAGCCCCACTGCTCGCCTTTACCCTTACCCTGAAGAGAGGGCAGGCAGCCTACCTCCCCGTGCTCGGCAGTCCGGTTGCACGCAGGGCGCAGAGTGATGGAGAGCAGGGAACTCTTCAGTGATAATCAGCGCTGAGAGGCTGCTCCTGTGAATAGTGTACATCCTGTAGCAGCAGGCTCTGTTTCTAGCAGCTGGCAGCAGCCTTCGCAGGAGCAGTGATGAGCACAGCTTGAGATCTTCCACAATTAACCAAATATTGTATAGCGGCAACAAATCAACAACTAAAGCCCAGCTCACAAATAAAAGCAAAGTACAATTTCAGATGGGAGCTGAAAGCTTAAGTCACCCAACGCTACATTTCTTCTTCAAGATTATTCCAGCAAGCTCCTTCTGCTATTTTTACTGTACCATAATGCACTAGGTCTGGCTTTTACCCTATTGAAAGAACATGAATATATTATTATCCACACAAAAGAGCAGGTTATTGTTTATGAATTACCAGCCTTCCCAGCAACAAAGGCTATTTTCATAAGAAAACTCAATTTCATTTTAGCTCCAATTTGATTACCAGCTGAAGAAAAGCAGCCCTGCGCCTAAACCTCAAAGGATTTTTATTCATACCATTGAATGGGCTTTATTGCTTCCTTTTCAAAACTGATGTAGAAAGCTTTTAGAGTAAAACATTGACAAAAAATTATTGCGCTGCTATTTTGTGCAATAACAGAGCTGAAGAGGGGCAATGATTTCTCAGTCATCCTTCACTGTACTTCAGAACAGTAAAGGCTGGAATTAATGACAGACCATAGAGAGGAGCTAAGCCAAGGTCTCACAATGCATGTCAAATCTAAATGATCACTATACATTGAAAAGACCCAAAAAAGCCTGCAGCTGATTGATTCATGGCTTTCACAAGAAAGACAGGCTTGAAGAGTTTATTGCACCACAATTTACTCTGAATTATCATAAAAATGAATGTAGAGGCTGAATGTCACCCCAGCACACTCCAAAAACACACATCCAGGGACAAAGTTCACCCAGGAATTATAGCAGTGCTGTTCACGCTACTATAGTGAAGGCTCTGTCACTTTTCTCCTATTAAAGGGGGTTTTAGCTCAGCTGTGAAGCTGTGCTCCCGAATAAAACTTGGCACAAGGGTCTCATTTGGAGAGAATAGAAATTTTTGAAACAAATATATTAAAAAAAAAACCAACCCCAAACCTTCCTGACTGGTTTCAAGTTCAATATCTCTAAAAGCCGTCTGCTAATCTGCAAGGCTTTCTACCAGTTGTAGAAGGCGAGGTTTGGTTCAGGGATGTGATGGGGTTTTTTTCTTTAAGAAATAAAAACTGAGCTGGCAGAACCTAAAGGGCATCGATTTGTTTGGCTGCATCAGACAGCAAGGCTCGGGAATGGGATTTGTTCAACCCCGCGTAGAGCGCAACTATGAGAGAAGAGCGGAATTGAGCTGCTAGTGCCTGGACTTTGCCAAAGACACCTGGCTGCTGCTTTATGAAAGCAGCCTCTGTAGCACTGTGATTGGAATTGGCTCGGTCACTAAATTAAGAAGTCTCCCAAATAATTCAGAGGCAGATCTGAGCAGCTCTGGGGCAGAGTCTTTGAGACTACTGATTCTAAAACACTTCCCCTCTCTCCACACAGATACACTAAAAATGCGATTCATTTGTTTTCAGCTCTCAGTGGTTTGACAGAGGAGGTTCCATATGGATATCAGCAGGAACTTCTTTCCAGGGAGGGTACCGGAGCACTGGAACAGGCTGCCCAGGGGGGTTGTGGAGTCTCCTCTGGAGACATTCCAGACCCACCTGGCTGTGTTCCTGTGTGACTTGGTCTGGGTGATCCTGCTGTGGCAGGGGGATTGGACTGGATGATCTTTCAGGGTCCCTTCCAATCCCTAAGGATTCTATGACATCAACATATGAAAAGCAGGAGAGGAAAATAAATTGTAGTTGCTACCATCGGTTCCATTTGGGGCTCCCTGAGTGACAAACAAACTCCAAAACCTGAACTTGTTTCAACAGTTCTCAGTCAATGAAGTCTTTCCTTTCATTGTGAATTATTCACCAGCACCTGGATGGAGCAGAAATGAACGTTGCCAGCACTTCTCTCAATCTCATCAAGATTTAGGGGAAAAAAGGCTGGGTTTGGGTGTTGGTCACTAGTAACTGCAGAGGAGCTCGAATTGCAGAGTAATCTGAACTTCCTTTCCGGTTCTCTTGCAGAACGGGCACAGCTCGTGCTGAACAGCTCTTGATTCTACTTGTGACTCTGAGGTTCAAATTCAATAAAGTTGAAGGTTCCTGTTGCTCCCTTCAGTGAGGGTACTGGGATGATTAGATGGTGAAAGTCATTTGTGAGGAAAAATATAGAAGAAGAAAGAACCTGTTCTTGTACATTGTGGTATCGACCACTGTCACTGGAAAATACCCGAGAGTTTATAACAAGAAAATAAGCTTGAAAGCCCCTGTTCCTGAACCAGAGAGAAAAAGCACCTACAGCAGGAGAACAAATCTTGAGCAAAATACAGCTGTTTCTCGCATCAGGTATCACAGAATCATTAGGGATGGCAAGGGACCTGGAAAGATCATCCAGTCCAATCCCCCTGCCACAGCAGGATCACCCAGACCAAGTTGCACAGGAACACAGCCAGGCAGTTCCGGAATGTCTCCAGGG
Organism: Upupa epops; assembly: GCA_013397515.1. NCBI lineage: Eukaryota > Metazoa > Chordata > Aves > Bucerotiformes > Upupidae > Upupa > Upupa epops. The sequence continues at coordinate 32,510 of VZRI01013374.1, forward strand.
AAGGAGACTCCACAACCCCCCTGGGCAGCCGGTTCCAGTGCTCCGGTACCCTCCCTGGGAAGAAGTTCCTGCTGATATTGATAGGGAACCTCCTCTGTTCCAGCTGGCACCCATTGCCCCTTGTCCTATCAGGAGATGACCTTGAGAAGAGCCTGGCTCCATCCTCCTGACACCCACCCCTCACAGATTTATAGACATTAAGAATAGAGTAGGGCGAAACAATCACACACTTTTCTTACTCAAAAAGTTCTAACTCCACGGTGGTTTAACACCCATAACCCCCTGAGAACGCTGTGTGCTCACCTCGATATGTCTGCATAGCGGGAGGAAGGCTAGGACAAATTAACCTGTTGAAAACCCATGGTGTGAAAGGAGGTGCCCAGTCACTAGTGAAAACTATTCACCCGGATACAGCAGCCCCAGGAGCGATTCATGATCCTCGTGGGCACATCCAGGCATTGAGAGCAGCTGCACAATGCCGCTACCAGGGAGCACGATTCCTGCCCACAAACTCTTCTATTCTTCACACCACTTCTGTGTGAAAAAGCTAGTGAAGATCAGAAAAGCACTGAGCATCAAAAGAGATCGCATACCATGGCAGAACGTATTTGGCTGTGTGTCTGCGTGCACACGCAGACTGTGGAAGTGGTATCCATATATATCCACACAGCAAATCCAGCCGGTTCCGCACGCTCCCATCAGTGGGGTGTATGCGGCACCACAGTCAGGCGCCCAAGCGCATTTTCGTTTACAGCAGATGCTTTCTGAAAATATCTTTTGTCTCTACTCCCCCAGTTTTTAAACGCAGGAGACGTGACAGACTAAAGAAGTTCTTCCAAACAGTGAGCCTTGAGTGGCTGTGCCGCCAAGAGGGTTTGGACTCTCCTGGTAATTCAGGGTTGTACTCTGCCTCTTCTCCCAACCGTTAATGTTTACTGCCCTGGGTCAGCACAGGCAGCACTAATGACAGGCGTGAAAAGCCTCTTGACACAAGGTACCATGCAAATCAGCAGCAAACAGCCTGCTGCAGCAACAAACTGTGGTGATATTTGATGTTAAGTCAGTGGACAGCTTACTCAGGTGGAAGACTGGAAGTAGAGGTAGAAACCTATGAGGGACTTCAATCCTGCAGCATGCACAAGACCTGACAGCATGAGGCAGGGAGATGTCTTTGAATGTGACAGACAGGAGTGTATACTAAGCACTCTGTCAGAACAGCAAGCAGGGGAATATCCCCAGGAATCATAGAATCATTCAGGATGGGAAGGGACCTCAAAAGATTATCCAGTCCAATCCCCCTGCCACAGCAGGATCACCCAGGAACACAGCCAGGCAGGTCCGGAACATCTCCAGAGAAGGAGGCTCCACAACTGCCCTGAGCAGCCTGTTCCAGTGCTCCGGTACCCTCCCTGGGAAGAAGTTCCTGCTGATATTGATAGGGAACCTCCTCTGTTCCAGCTGGCACTTAATGCCCCTTGTTCTAGCACCAGATGACCTTGAGAAAAGCCTGGCTCCATCCTCCTGACACTCACCCCTCACAAATTTATAGACATGAATGAGGTCACCCCTCAGCCTCCTCTTCTCCAAGCTAACAATGTAGAAGATTAAATTTCAATCTGAAGCCAACTGAAAGAGAATCAAAGGAAGAGATTAATGTTTTCTAAGAAACTAGTGTTATCTAAGCTCATCCCTAAATAAGGTTCTTGTGGTTTCTCCATCACTCTCATAGTGAAGCATGAAACCCCCTGCTTTTCAGGTGAGCTCCAGGAATTCTCCAGAAGCTCCCAGCTTTTTTTGATCCACGTAGACATTGTGACTGTAAGAAACAGTTTCAATCCATTGCTTGGATACAACCCCATCAACTTCATCTTAGTAGGGTAAGGTACAAGTACCTACTGCATTCCTCCCACAGCTGAGCTCTCCAGCAGCAGCACAGCTTTCTCACCACTTTGTGAATCTCAGGCAGAGCCCATTGCTCTACCCAGTCTACGTCTAAGGAGGAAAGAGGAGCAGCAGTAAGAAGGCAGTACAGACGGGCTAACAGTGCTACCATTATGTGTGAGAGGGTTCAAGAAGTGTCCACCAGTGCATGCGTGGGTTTTCTTACCCAAGAGGAAGGGCTTTGTGATGGGAAAACAGAGCTAGGAAGTACTTTATGCTGCTGTTTGCGTTGCTACAGGAGGTGGGAAAGCTGCTGACGGACTCGGAGCCTTGTGACATGAAACACAACTACTCTGCGTGGGAAATGAACAACCCACAGCAGACGGCAAAGGATACTTCTTCCCAGAGAGGGTACTGCAGCACTGGAACAGGCTGCCCAGGGGGGTTGTGGAGTCTCCTTCGCTGGAGATGTTCCAGACCCACCTGGCTGTGTTCCTGTGTGACTTGGTCTGGGTGATCCTGCTGTGGCAGGGGGATTGGACTGGATGATCTTTCAAGGTCCCTTCCAATCCCTAAGGATTCTAGGATTCTATGATTCTATGATATCGAAGCAGGAGGAGAACAGGCTATATTGTCAGTCAGTACCACTTAGCCATCATCTCCCTGAACATCACGGTCTCAACCACATTCACTTTTACTGCAAGGCTTTGCAGAGACTGATTTTCAGAGTCGGGATCACTGTTCTTCACTAATGCAAAGTAACCAGCTTCTCAGGGGGGGCCAGGGAGCTAATCTGCTCTGCACTGTCATTAACACAGAGACGATCCACTGGAGCAAACCTAGAGGCCAGTAAGGGAGCGGGCAATACCTGCTCCTTGTCAGAAGCCTTTTTCCCTTGGCTGACAAGTAAGGATTTACTTGGGAAAAGTAAACACTGTTTATGAGAAAGGTTATTTAAAATCAGAAAGCAAAACTCTCTGTACGAGTTAGCTGGCAGAAAAACCCACGCAGAGCAATGTAAAAGGAATGTAAAGAGAGACTAGCTGTGGTGGGAGGAATATTCAAAGATAGCAAGGGGGGAAAGCGAGCTCAATTCAAAGGGAGGTTGTGATAACTGACTGCCTGAAGCAAATTTAAATGGGAGATGATTACTTAGAGGCGAGAGAAAGGACTAACTCCGAGGACGCTGTACCTAAGCTATAGCCACAAATAGTAGCTAAGTAGAATCCTAGAATCCTTAGGGATGGGAAGGGACCTGGAAAGATCATCCAGTCCAATCCCCCTGCCACAGCAGGATCACCCAGACCAAGTTGCACAGGAACACATCCACTCGGGTCTGGAACGTCTCCAGAGAAGGAGACTCCACAACCCCCCTGGGCAGCCTGTTCCAGTGCTCCGGGACCCTCACTGGGAAGAAGTTCCTGCTGTTATGAAGAATAGTTCTAGGCAACAGCAGCCGGTCTGGGTTTGTCCTGCATTTCTGACAGAAAAAAGTCCCCAAAGAAAATCAACTTCAGTGAGTAGTCTTGGTGGTGACACACTGCAGGCAGTCGCATCCTGCTTATCTGCTGCTTCTCCTCCCTGTGTATTAATGTACTGAGAGCAGGTGTGTTTGAAAAGGAAATGTGCTCATTGTGGCTCTAGCCAGCTCTTTTATCTTTCCTCGCATTATCTCGGAAAGAACAGTGCAAGGAACACCTTTTCTACTGGTATTTCAAAATAAAAGAGAGTTCTCTAAGCGTCATGGCTATTGTTTGTGACAGGATGCGGTGATAGCTGGCGCAGTGCAACTGGAAGGAATTAGCTTTGTTTGCAGCAGAGGGGTCTTTCTTAAAATGAACAAGGAGAATTAAAAAGAAATGGGAGAGGAGGCTGATAGGGAAGGTTGAGGAAAACACAAAGGCTCTGGTGGACAGCACTCCTATTCTTCTCTCTACGGGGCATTAAGTGCATTAGAGCAAAAATGAAGGAAATGTCTTTCCTTCTCTTTAAAGCCCAACCTTATTGAACTGGAAGCCTTTAGCCGTGAGCAAAGCTGCCGCTCCCCTTTAATACAATTCTGCTATTGATTTCTTCGTGCGGTTCATCGGAATGATTCTGACAGCTTAAAAAAACCACATTACCTTGATGAAAGGTACAATTTTTCTCATGGAGAAAGGCCCTTGAGTAGGTACGTGTGATGTGCCAGGCATGGGAACCTGCAGTGCTGCCCCGAAGTACAAAATGAAAAGACATTTCTTGGGAAGCGAGACTGCACAAACAGGTCCTCCGTTGCATGATAGAGGTTTCACCTTTTGCAAGCACAATCACCTCTTCTTCTTCCTTCCTACTCCTTTCCGCTACCTTAAATCCTGATCTACACAATCTACACACCTCTTTCCTATTGCTTTCCTCTCTCTCCTCTCACCTGGCTTCTGCTCATTGCAACACAGAATCGTAGAATCACATAGTACAGCCAAACAGAGCAACCTCTCGCAGCATCAGAATCTCAACACTAACCTGACTGCAGATCAGCCATCACAGGATCATCAGGGATCGGAAGGAACCTTGAAAGATCATCCAGTCCAATCCCCCTGCCACAGCAGGATCACCCAGACCAAGTCACACAGGAACACAGCCAGGAAGGTCTGGAACATCTCCAGAGAAGGAGACTCCACAACCACCCTGGGCAGCCTGTTCCAGTGCTCTGGTACCCTCCCTGGGAAGAAGTTCCTGCTGATATTGATAGGGAACCTCCTCTGTTCCAGCTGGCACCCAGTGCCCCTTGTCCTGTCACCAGATGACCTTGAAAAGAGCCTGGCTCCATCCTCCTGACACCCACCCCTCACATATTTATAGACATGAATGAGGTCTCCCCTCAGTGTCCTCTTTTCCAAGCTCTATAGACCCAGCTCCCTCAGCCTTTCCTCATCAGGGAGCTGCTCTACTTCCTTCATCACCTTTGTTGCTCTATGCTGGACACCCTCCAGCAGCTCTGTGTCCCCCTCTTTATGTAGTTTGTGTGCTTATATCTTCTCTAATGAAGAAAGGCTCATGTTTAATGACTTTGTATGCTAGCACAGAAAAGACTAGCTACTCGTTTACCACCCCATACCCACTACACTAAACAATCTTCCCACTTCCCAGCAGAGCCTGCCCTTTATCCCATTCTAATGTAGATGCTCTACAGCTTTAGCTCCAGGCTCCTCTTGCTCACAGACAGAAACTCCACATGACGCACAGACCCGAAGAGCAATAATCCTAACGATAACTATCTAGCCTAACCTTGATGCAATTTTCCCTGTGTGTTATTTCAAGCTCAAAAGCCCTTCTTGGACTGGAACGTATGCCTGAATCCATCTTGAGTTGAAATTTGTGCCTCGAAGGGCAGCGTTGCCCCCGATAATTTATAACAATGGTTAATTTTGTATAGGGTTAGCGTCTCCTTCATCACGCTTCCCTTTCACTCTGAATTTGTCTTTCACCATTGTGAAGAGAGACACTATTCAAGCCTCTGCAGCAAGAATGTGTCCTGATTTCGGTCTCACGCTGGGGACAAATTAATCTGAACTAGCAGTGCTGCCACCACCCTCTTCCCATGCTACGCACATCCCCAAGCACACTTGAATCAATCACTTGTCCTCCCAGCGTGCTGCCAGCTGGCCAGATGTAGACCTCCCGTAGTCTGGCAGAGGGTGGTGTAATACCAGCCAGTCCCAACTCCGAGAGAAGTGGAATTTTCACCTCTGCAACGTTACCTCAGCGAAGATGTCGCAGGAAAGGATTCCCCGAAGAACCTTGGCCAATCCATTAATCCTCTGTGGAGCAACGCAAGAAATCCCATATGCCCAGTCCGTTTCCAGGAACACTACATTGACCATGATCTTCCCAGGATGTTGAGTGTTTTCCTAGGAACGCTACATCAGATTGTTGATCTCCATGGCAGAAAAGAGCAGCTGCTGAGATGAGCAGCACTCTGCTGGGCACCTGGAGCAAAAGCTTCCATTTCCAGTCTGAAATGTTCCCCTGCATCAGTGACAACACTCTCTGCAATCCCACTAATAGCAAAAACGTCTTTGATTTGTCCCCCTACGCATGCAGAGCATGACCTACAGTACCTAGGGGTCTTTGACTTGTCCCCCTATACACACAGAGCATGAGCTACAGTACCTAGAGGCTTCACAATGGTTGCATGAGTATGAACTGCTGCGAAACAGACAGGCCAGACTACTGCATAGACCTAAGTGTAGTGAGAGCTTGGGTTCTCTAGGAGTGATGCTCTCATGTGTATGGGCCTGTGTCTAAGGCTGAGACCACGTGTGGTGGCTACTGGGGGACCAGAAGAATTGTCAGTAGCTTGAGGTGGATGTGGGGGAGATTGTCTGAGCCAGTGAATGCAGAGGACCTGTGGCCTTGAAGGCTCATATTTTCAGCTGCTTGCAACTGGAGAGACTGGGGTGCAGAGACCAGCTATAGGGTGCACTGAGTGTCTGAGCTCAGCTGCTGAAGGGATCCAGCTCATATACACGTGCAGATAGACTCACTCTAGTGACTCCCCCACCCAGTTCTCCCAGAGAGGGGAACAGGATGAGGCCATGTGCACGTAAGTGCTCTGCTGGCTGTCTGTGATGTGTGTGGCTGGCAAGGTGTATGCAGGTGTGGCATACACATGTGCTTCCTTTGGCTTTGCCCCCAGATTCACTACAGCTGGGACAAGTAGCTGCAGCATCCTCGTCTCTGTCAGACTGCTTGCTCTAGCACGATATGCTTTTCTCTAGTACTACAGATTATCAAATCTTTCCTAGCTAAATGTTGAAACAGGGATGAAACTATTCATGAAGCCAGTCTGTCTCGTGAGGAGGAGCCAATATCTCCTAGAGGCACAAATCACAGAGGTTATTCATGTCTGACAGACAGGCAGCTCTCACATCTCTCGTTTGGAGATCAGTTGTTGAGAATCTGGTACTTGTCCAGAGTGTTCACCGTAGATCTCCTTGCTGTTGTTAAGGAATCTGGGGGCACTGGACGCTTTATACTTGGGAGGATATGTGATTATTCTTGATCATCAAGGATTGGGCCCCTGCGAGGTTAAACTCAGTCACTGTTCCTCTAACAGACACAGAGCTGTGGGGCAGTTTTAAGTGACTGCATGGCTTTCTAGCCGTTCACAAGCATTACCTTAGCACTTCTTCTCCTGCAGTTCTCCACGAGCAAGTGCATTCGTGCACCTAGGCTGTACTTCAGCTGAGAAGCGCTGCTTCCACGGACTACTGGCAAAACAGTCACTGAGCCTTCAAGTATGTTACCTGGGATAAATTAATCCTTTAATATAGGTATAGGGTTATGTAGTATTTGCCTTGGAGTCGCTCTGAAATTCTCTGTGAATGAGCCACAATTAGATTGAAATGTTTTCCTTTCAGGAGCATATTTTCCAAATTTTCTCTGGTAATTCATTCCGTAGCTGCGTTTCAACCCGCTTGTAAAACGTTACGAACTGGCAGAGATATAATTTGCATGGAAATGAAATACAGACAAAAACGCTGAAGAAAAGAGATTTAAACTAAGTATAGCGCCACAAACAATCTCTTTCATAGGTGCTTTCGAGTGCGGTTGGAAACAGTCATTTGCAAGGCTGCCATCAAAGGACTCGCTGTACCCAGCAATGCTGTGTTCTGAACGCCATTCAACCCGCCCCGTCGAAATTCCACACTCACAGGGAGTGAATGATTGACTGATTATTACTGGCGTTTATTCCGCAGGAAAAGGGCAGCTTAATAAAAGTGAATTACCCAGTCGCTGGAGAGCTGTGGTGGGGAAAGAGGTGGAAATCACAAACAGTTCAATCCAACAAAAGGAAGAAGGGGAGGAAAGTGGTGGAAAAGAGAGAAGACGATTCCCTGCTAAGCGATCACCGAGGCCAGCCTGCTGATGGTCTGCCCTAGCAATCAGGCTCGGAAAACAGACTCAGGGTTTGACTTGACCACCCAAAGCAGGAGGAAAACACACGGGAAGTTTCTAGTCAATAAGAAGGTATCACACCAGTCCCTGAGAAATCAAGAGTAGAAGTACCGGGGTTTGCCATCTCTGCACTGCTGGGTTCAGGAAGCAGCTCTGCCTGGGACAGAATTCACAAATGACTGTCTGGCAAATAAGGAGAAATTGCTCCTTCCTTTTCTTTCTGCAGAAGGACTCTGCTCCCACTGGTCTTTATTTTACTGGTGAGATAGATCGTTGTTGGACAAAACCCGCCTGGACTTGGTCTAGGTGATCCTGCTGTGGCAGGGGGATTGGACTGGATGATCTTTCAAGGTCCCTTCCAATCCCTAGTGATTCTATGATTCTAAATCATGCATGGGCTTCCTAGAAGCAAATAAATGAGAATGAACTTTGGTCTCCCGTGTCAGGGAGTCACTGTGCTCATTAGAATATTGTGTAAGTCAAAGGCAACCTTCAAACTGAGCCTTAAAATTACATTTCCCCACATGCAAAAGTCTCTAGCTTCCTTAACAGGTAAATCCACAGCTTGAGCTCTGCTCGAGTCCTCCAGATGTCTCAGGCCATCATCACTGGTTTTATCAGTCACAAAGTTTATAGGGAGGCAAGTTATTCCCTCACCCAGCCTATACGTTCATATCACTTGTTCACACAAGAGGCAGCTGACAGCCACAGCCATGCTGCTTTTTGTAGCCAGTGAATCTTTCCTATAGATCCCTCCTACCCCAAGAGCTATCTGATGCTGAAACTCAAGTCCCTTCAAAGACCCTTCACTCCTCTTCTGTTTCTACCAGTCTACTCATACATACTCCAGTATAACATCTCTACTCAGGAGACTAGTTTTAATGTCAAAGCAAAGAGAGATTATAGTATGAATTACCTGAGTAAAAAGCAGCATTCTATTTCTAGTGTCCTCAGTCCTGAGTTTTGAAAAAGATACCCCCACAAGAAAAGCCTGCATTGAAAAAGACAGCTTTGACAGGACATCTCCAATGGAGCTGGGAGAGGTGACTACAGCAGAAACTGGTGCGATCAGCAGGCGTCGTTGCTCAGGTTTGGGCTCTTTAACAGTAACAGTACCCAGTACTAGAAGAGATCGTTTGGTGTATATGCTTCTAAGAAATGGACCTAGCAGTCAAGTCCTGAGGTGCATTACTCGCTATATGATCTCTGACACAGTCTGTTCTTTGACACATCCTGTTCTTCCAACGTTTCCTGGGTACAGGACGAGCTCTTGGGGTAAACAAAGAGTTCCCGCTACACTTCTCTTCTTGACAACATCCGCATCCAAAGAGAAGTTTGGACCAGGTGACCTTTCAAGGTCCCTTCCAACACGGGCTACTCTATGCTTCTGTGAAATGCTGCTGCATAGTGATGTCTTCTGCACAGTGCATACTGACTTGGAAATTGCTGTCCTCCGTAGCTCTCCTTTCAGGTGAAAATGAGGAGCCGCTGCCCGTCTGACACTCACTGAAACAGCAGTTGTAAGGCTCATCCAGCCAATCTCTCCGTGCAGAGGAGCAGTGTTTAAACCAGGGGTGCTCTTCAGATTACGCTACCAGAAAGGTCCCTGATGACCTTTTACATTTGCTTTTCATGATAGCAGGTGTCTCAACAAACAGGAGGGGTATGAAGAGCAAACGCCAGGGAGGTTCTCAGTAACCACAGCCAATAGATGAATAAACACGATCTCATTACTTCAGTCTCCTGCAAGGTTCCTATAAAGCCTGATGCTTTTCTCTGACCGCATCTCACTCCCACCTCTTGTGATCATATTGTGGAGCCGGAGTCACTAGAAACACAGAACCATCAGGGATCAGAAAGGACCTCGCATCAGGGGAAATGCTTTCTCAGAACCTTTGCTCTTTGTTCAGAAAGAATGTGAGATCCTCAATGGACGTGGGGCAAAACTAGAGGAAGCAAGGTTTGGGCAAAGCTGGACCACACAGCATGACAGGGAGAACAGCGCAGGAGCTGCTGCAGACAGAGGGTTGGGAATACTGCACCTCATTCCTACTGTGGTTTCCTATCTACCTCCACTACCCCTCGTAGCTCACTACACTTGCTCATGCTACAGGACTCTCTTGCAAGTAGAACGCGACTGTCAAGGGGCTGTTAGCACAGGACTCCATAAGCCAGTTTGTTTTGTCAAATGCAGGAGCAGAGCAGCTTCTTGGTCGTTTAGATCCATAGCAATAACTTCAACTAAAATGCACAGTCAAGGTCATGAGAGTCCCTATGAGGAAAGGCTGAGGGAGCTGGGGCTCTTGAGCTTGGAGAAGAGGAGGCTGAGGGGGGACCTCATTCATGTCTATAAATCTGTGAGGGGTGGGTGTCAGGAGGATGGAGCCAGGCTCTTCTCTGGTCATCTGGTGACAGGACAAGGGGCAATGAGTGCCAGCTGGAACAGAGGAGGTTCCACCTCAGTATCAGCAGGAACTTCTTTCCAGGGAGGGTACTGGAGCACTGGAACAGGCTGCGCAGGGGGGTTGTGGAGTCTCCTTCTCTGGAGATGTTCCAGGCCCACCTGGCTGTGTTCCTGTGTGACTTGGTCTGGGAGATCCTGCTGTGGCAGGGGGATTGGACTGGATGATCTTTCGAGGTCCCTCATGATTCTATGATTCTATGTTCCACCCCAGGGGTTTCTCTGGCAGCCGATCTCTAAGGCTCCACACCTGGGCTGCCCCTTAATTGATAACGTAATTATCAGCACAGTCCTATTACTTCACACTAAGCGTTTTCAACCATTTATCACAATGTTGATCTTTATTTTAAATATAAATCAGGCAATCATTTATGGCTTTTCTTCTCTTTGTATTTATTCACGAATATTTAACCGTAGACAAAAGGTGACTTATTCATTATTCATCCAGAACAAGGCGAGTATGGCAATTTGAAAAGCCTGACATTTGAGCTTTTTGCCAACACCAGCAAAATTATATCCTTTCCTTTGTAAATCAATGGAGTAGAATCATTTTGCACAAAAGAACTAAATTGCCTTGTCACTTTAATAAGGCCACCTTCTACACAACCTTCAGCCAGTGCCATTGTGCACAGAACGGGTGCATCCTCTGCCTCAGCTGCCTCAGATCTCAGTAGGCTTTCCAATTAAATGAACATCCTCTTAGTCTTTCACTCCACTCCACTCTCTCTCTTTTCTGAGAGGCGATGGCAGGATGTCACGGGCACAACTTGCTATCAGCGGCGCGCACACATCAACGCCAGTTAACTTCCTCCAACTCCTGCTTTCCTTTGGCAGCCTTTTTAACTCGGTTGTCAGTTGCAGAACGATGGGAGTCCAGGAAAGGGAATTGGGTTTTAATTGTTTACTGGGCTCGCGGGGAAGCTGCGAAGAGCGATCTGCAAAACAAGACCACGCGAACAGGGGGATCCTCTGCCGGCGGCGTAGATAACGTAAAATGGCAAGGAAAGAGCGGGTCCAAGGAAGCAGAACGTGAGTGGTACGAGCCAGAAAGAGAACAACTTTGCCTGTTCTCGCTTCGCAGGACCCTGTGATTACAATCAGACCTGATTTTTCCCATGTAAAACCCCTCGGATGACCTCCTGAGAGGGAAAACCTTTACCCAGCCATTTCCAGTCCTTGAAATTACTGTCCAGAAGAGCTATTTCATTATTCCACAACAGACGGCTGTCTCAAACAGGCTATGCCTGCCCCTTCCTTTCAGCTGCAGTGGCAGCAGTGGAAGGAGTAACTTCAGCCTGGATTTTGGCAGAATCACAGAAACAAAAGCAGTGGGATGCGGCCGTGCACACCCGCAGCCGACCACAGCAACCTAAGCAGATCTTGTAATAGAAACAGCATCCTCACGGCTGGAAAGGACCTCCAGGATCACCAAGCCCAGCCCTCATCCCAGCATCTCCCATACCCTAGACCATGGCCTCAAGTACTCTAGCTACTCGATTTTTAAACCCCTCCAGGGATGAGGATTCCACCACCTGGTCCAATGCCCAACCGCTCTCTCAAGAAATAACCTCTTCCTCAGGTCCAATCTAACCCTCCCCTGATGCAGCTTTGAGGCCATTTCCCCTCATCCTAGCATTTGGAACTGGGGAGAAGAGACCAGCAGCAGCCTCGCAACAACCTCCTTGGAGGTGGCTGTAGAGAGCACTAAGGTCTCCTCTCAGAATCGGCCTTTCACCTGAAAACCTCTTTCAACTGGCAAACGGATTCTAACAGTTAACAAAACCTCGATTGCAGAGCCACTCGGGTTCGTCAGTCACTGTGTGAAATACTTGGATCTCAGCGCTTCCAAACGCACTGGAGGGTCTTCAGCTCCACGATCGCATCAGAGCCACAATATTTGGTGCTGTTCTGGCAGTTAACGGAAAGGCGCAAGGTACAGAACAGCCCGCATGGGTACAGGCACAGGGCCGGTAATCCTGACGCTGTTAACATCTCTAGTTCAGGCAGGAGATGTTAATAACAACTGACCTTTCTCTGCAGGGCATTTTCAGGAGACCAAGCCGTTTGCTGTAAGGTGGTTACCATAGTGATCGGCCTTCTAAAAAGAGCAGAAAACAATGTGTACATCTGTAATCCACCGGCTACCGCAACAACAAACGGTCTGCTAAAGCGACTCTTCCAGCTTCGTTTCAAAGCCAGAGAGATCCTACCTTTTGAATCATAGACTCATAAAATTATCAGGGATCAGAAGGGACCTCGAAAGATCATCCAGTCCAATCCCCCTGGACAGCAGGATCACCCAGACCAAGTCACACAGGAACACAGCCAAGCGGGTCTGGAACGTCTCCGGAGAAGGAGACTCCACAACCCCCCTGGGCAGCCTGTGCCAGTGCTCCGGTACCCTCCCTGGGAAGAAGTTCCTGCTGATATTGATAGGGAACCTCCTCTGTTCCAGCTGGCACCCAGTGCCCCTTGTCCTGTCACCAGATGACCCTGAGAAGAGCCTGGCTCCATCCTCCTGACACCCACCCCTCAAAATGAGAACAGAAGGACAGTGGTCGGCTTAACTGGGCACAGGCCCCTCTCTTCCTGCCTGAGACACAAGAAGCATAGAGTCCATAAAGAGACACGAACTCCAAAACCACAGGCAAATTTGGAGACCTGAACAACGTTACCTTCCTCTCGTAAGTAGTCGTGGTTTTCCTAAGCATTTAGGGTTCACCTAAGCATCTCAGCCAAGGGGGGAGCAGTCTGTGGAGGCCCTCCCATCCCGACGGCAGCGTATTGAATTCACAAACTGCAAAAGAGGCAAAAGGGGGGAAATGAATGAATTTAGTATCAAGTTGGAGTTTCAGATCACTTGCTGCAGTTGCATTATCGTTACCAGCACTGAATGTGATATCTGAAGAAATTCAAGTCTGAAGAGAGCAAAAGAAAGGCAGAGCTGATGATACAGAGCGGGACAGCTTTGAAGTCCTAACACACTGCAGTCTGAAGAGTCAAGGGGGACGTCAGACAGACTGGGTACGGTAGAAATGGTGAGATTCTATTTGTAAGGTATAACCTTCCATATTTCACTGTGAGCTTCAGTTATCCCTCTTGGAGGATTTGGAGATTCCAAGGCTGTGTCTGGAACAGACATCTTTACTCCCATTTTGACAGGAAGGAATGAAGATAATGAATGTAAATGAATATCAGAAGGACCTTCTTCCCAGGGAGGGTACCAGAGCACTGGAACAGGCTGCCCAGGGGGGCTGTGGAGTCTCCTTCTCTGGAGACGTTCCAGACCCACCTGGCTGTGTTCCTGTGTGACTTGGTCTGGGTGATCCTGCTGTGGCAGGGGGATTGGACTGGATGATCTTTCCAGGTCCCTGATGACTCTACGATTCCATACTGTGTGTGACAGAAGATGGGAGAAGAGTACCAAGCCCGTGACTGACTGCTTTCAGTGTTTTCAACATTTTTACCAATAAAGGGGGTTTTAACCTGAAGTAGAATTCGGATTGTGAAATTGTTAAACTAGAAAAATCCCAACCACAAAAACTCAGAGGGGAGAAAGCCACGTGCTGTCACACTGAGGAGCTCACACAGGACACTGCCTACAACAGAAAAGCACTTGCTGGATCTCAGGTCCAGAGCTAATGGAACACAAATGGTAACAACATTAACAAGACTGAAGTTAAAAGCCTTGCAGAGCTGCTCCATGTATCTTTAATCCAGCTGTTGTGAGGGAAGATCCTTCAGGAGCATCAGCATTTCAAGTCCTGTGGGTTTCTCTGGTTATTTTTCCACTCTCAAATGCTTTCAAAGCCCAACTGGACAATCTCAGAGCTGAGCCCGCTCTGGCAGGAAGCTGGACAAGAGATCTCTGTCAGATTCCCCCCAGCCTGAGTGTCCTCATTCATGCACCATAGCAAAGCCTGCACTGCTCTAGCTAATCCTGCCATCAGCATTCAGATGGAGATGATGTACTGGTCCAGTTCAGACTCGGTCCTCTGTGCTACAGCCACGTATCTAGTTCCAGTGGAGGACAGAGCACTCTGAAATTCACTGACTGTGGCAAACCTGAGCAAAGAGCCACTGAAACACAGCTGGAAACTAACCAAGACAAATGCAAGCAGGCACCTGGCCACTCAGTCTCAGTCAGGGAAGTATTTAGTGTGGGTTTAACATCTTGTTTCCCCAAAGCAAAGATAGGAAAAGGAAAGAAAGAGTTAAAAGAACACCTGACTTGGTTATCACTCCTTCTAATGGCCAGTGGGGAGATTTTCTCAAGGTCCAAGAGGATTTGGCTATTTCAACCTCCTTGAGCTAAAACAGAACACGTAGCCCAGAAGGACTTTCCACTCTTTTCAGGACAGGGTTGGCCCTACAGACCAACAGCGGAGGCTCCTTCCAAGTTCCAGCTCCAATTCCCAATAAACTAGCCAGTAGTATTCAGCACTGGCTGCCGTGCTGCTGCTATTCTTGTTTGATGCTAACTACAGGTCATCTTTTCGGGAGAAGGACAGCTATGCTGACAGAATCCACCCCACCAAACCACAGACCTGACAAGAGCAGAGGAGTAATGGAAGTTCTCCTCTGAAAACAGACTGTGAAGATGCAGGAAGCCTGATCCAGCAAGATACAATGTCTGCAAGCCTGTGCAGTGTCTGAAGGCAGTACCAGCTTTGGCTGGAGTTGAGTTCGTTATCTTCATGGTAGTTCCTACTATGTCTGGATTTGAGATGAAACCAGTGCCACCAGTGCTTACACAGAGCCAAAGGCTTTTCTGCTTCTCATTCCACTCCAGGAGTGAGCAGGCTGCGGATGAACAAGAATTAGAGATAGTCCATACCATGTAACATCATGCTCAGCACACGAGGCTGCAGCGAGGGAGTAGAAGGAAGAGGGGAAGTTGGTGATGATGGCATTTGTCTTCCCAGGTAACCACTGCATTTGGTGGAGCCCCGTTTTTTTGGAGGTGGCTGAAAGCCTGCCTGCTGATGGGCAGCAGTGAGCAAGGCCCTTGCTCTGCTTGTGGCTTTGGCTTTAATTATCGTCCTGGTCTTGCTGGGACAGGACCATGGGACCTGCCTGGGGGATACACTCACAGGATACCGCATACCCTAAACGAACATCCCACTCAGCACGAAGAGGGCACTTTGTTGAGGGCTGCTTTCTGCTTTGCTGTGGGCACTGGGATCCGCCAGGCTGAGCAGAACTTTGCCAACTTTCTCCTGGCATCGGTGTAGCTGTCCCACGAAATCCATTTCCATTTCACCCTGTGGGTCTTCTCTCCTGTTCCCAATTCCTGGCCGGGCCGGAGAGGGGTCATCAGGCAATAAAGCAACTGCAGCTTGAGCCCTGGATACAGGGTGACCGTAGACACCCGCTGACCTGTTTGGGACAGCCCACGAGGCTTCTCGCTTTTAGAACTCCCGTTGCCACCCCATCGCATCGGGTTGGGGGGAACCGTGCGGGACTGAGCTGCCGCCCCGGGATAACCCGCAAAAACGCAGACGAGATGCAGGGTGGAAGTAAAGACTACATCAGAGCCGAGAGCAGCCGTCCTGGGAGAAAGGATCGACTGGGAGGACGTCGGGGCACGGTCCTGTTGGAAACCCTCGCCCGCTGCTGCGCTCGGTCGCAGCCGGGAGGAACGAAAAGCCCGGCCCGGCCGCCGCCAGCAGGGGGCGCCCTCGCACCGCGAATGGCAGCCCCGCGCCTCCCGCCGTCCCCCCGGGAAGAAACCGGCCCCGCTCTGCGTGCGGGCTGCTCTCTCCTCCCAGGGCGCCGGGAAAAGCCCCGGGAAGCCGCAGGGCACAGCAGTGGCTCCAGCCCAGCGCGTTACAGACGGCCCTGTGTGAGCTGCTCCAGGGGATCCTGCTCTAGGTCCAACCTCTGCTGTCCCGGGGTTCTGTAGTCTGGCAGATGGGGTTCTACCAGATTCGGAGGAAGAAGATGGATGGGAGGGGGCTTCCCTGGGGGCTTCAGCTCCTTAGTGGCTTCTGCATTTCTTGTGAAGGCACCAGGATGGATTTCCCACAAGTGATAATCCTCTGCTGCTCCTCCCTGATGTTTTGACTGCTCACCTCACAGAAAGCCCTGCTAACGGCAGCAGCTTTCCCATTTCCTGGGGACTGAAGTCGACCTTGCTGCTTCTTTATTTTACCTTTACTCTGTAAAGTTCTCTAAACTTTCTTTGTAGGCTTCTTCTCTTCCCGTCACCGGTTCTGCAGTGAGTTGAAGTTATTCCCACACCAGTTAGGGAACATCCACCCCTGGAGTCACCTATGAAGTGCAGGTGAACACAGAGCCAGAGGCAAATTCACTTTAGAGGAGGTAGGTGTCGAAGAACAAGGTCAGCTCTAGAGAGTTCATCCAGGCACAGTGGTCTTAGGTGTTCGCACAAAACGTTTGCTGCAGACACAGCGTGGCATCTCAGTCCTTTAGGACTTTAAAATGTGTCCAGGGATGGCGATTCGACCCCCTCTGTGGGCAGCCTGTTCCAGTGCCTGATGATGACCCTTTCAATGCAGAAGTCTTTCCTAGACTTGACCTGGTGCAACGTGAGGCCATTCCATTTTGTCCTGTCGCTTGTTACTCGCGAGAAGTGGCCAACACCAATCTCCTTTTGGGTAGCTGAAGGCAGAGTAAGGTCTCCTCTCCGCTGCTTCTCATAAGGTTTGTTTCTCTAGTACCTGCTCCAGACCCTTCTTCCCCAACCTTGTTGCCCTTCTCTGGAGCTGCTCCAGTACCCCAGTGTCTTTCTGAGGCGCTGAAAACAGAGCTCAGTACTAAGGATGAGGTCTCACCCAGCACTGAGTACAGGCATGCGTAGCGCTTAGCAGGGGTGTGCTTGTTCCAGAGGTAACACCGTGTTCATGACAGGTTCTCCTGGATCGAGTTTTCTTTTGCTACACATTTGCCTTTACTGAAAAATGCATTTTATCAGATGAGTCATCGAACCACACAACCTCCTCACAATGCAAAGCCTCACGCAGTGAACAAAGATGAAGTGGAGCTCAGCAACTCATTCTGGGAGCCTGACTTGTTCATCATTTTTCCAAGATCTAATAAACTGCAGCGGATTTCACAGGCACTCGGCTATTGCCAGGAATCCTCCCCTAATTTATTCCTTTCTGTGAGCACAGGACTGAACTGTACGTTACACTGGTGAATCTTGTTTACTGCTTTCCCGTGGTTTCAAGCAGCAGCGTGACTCATCTGCAGGACCGCTCTGCACTGCAATGTCGACTGTGCATTGCAGAGGGATCTCTCATCAAACCTGCTATCTTCTAGCCCTGAGGCTAGAACATTCATAGAATCCTTAGGGATCAGAAGGGACCTTGAAAGATCACCCAGTCCAATCCCCCTGCCACAGCAGGATCACCCAGACCAAGTCACACAAGAACATGTCTTGGCTGGTCTGGAACGTCTCCAGAGAAGGAGACTCCACAACCCCCCTGGGCAGCCTGTTCCAGTGCTCTGGTACCCTCCCTGGGAAGAAGTTCCTGCTGATATTGANATCATCTTTGTTGCTCTGCACTGGACACCCTCCCGCAGCTCTGTGTCCTTTCTGAACTGAGGGCACTACTTCACTCAGAACAGGGGGACAAATTCCAGCAACACCGTTCCAGAGCTGTTGGGTAACTGCTGTAAAAACAGAGTTCAGCAACTGCACCACCAGAGCATCACTGGCTACCTAAAGAGGGCTTTTAGTAACACTGGGAACAACCTTAGAGCTGCCCCAGGACACAGCCTCCAACAGCTGGCAGCTTTCAGATGCACCAGAGAGCAGCTGCTGCCACACAGGCACCCACACCTCAACACCCCCATCAAACCCCAGTGCCTGATGTAGCCCAGATACAGCACCTTACTTTTTCACGGCTTCAGGAGTGACAAGGCATCACAAGCTTCATCGTGAGTTGGGACACAGAGGTTTTACTTCACTTTCCTGAGGTCCTTGTGCAAACATCAGAACCCCTGTGCAGCTCCTCTCCTTGCTGTACTCACTCTGGACCTCGGCAACTTTTGAACCTCCCCGTGGACGTCGCTTTTGACAAAGGTACTGAGCTCTTGAATTTCCTCTAGACCAGGGTTCTGGTGACTTCAAAAGCTCTGGGATTTTTTTCTCCTTAAATGAAAATAAACCCAGCCCCTGCTTCATTAAGGCTGCTCATGGGGCGCTTGCAAACACTGCAAGACGCCGTCCTGGCAAGGAGCACAGAAGCCTGGGATCCAAGAGCTCACTCGGTGGTTTCCTGTCTAACAGTCCCCGTCTGCAAAACACACGAACGTGGGGAGTGAACAACGTCACTGCTTTCTAACCTCGGCAGGAGGGTTCCCCTGTGGACAGCGTGGAAGCCTCCCCTGAGCACTGACAGGGAGCTACAGTCAACGGTGCTGAGGGGGAGCATCACGAGAAACCCGAGTGCTCAGAGCAGATCAGGCGCTCAGCTGCTCAGGACCTGCCCCCTCTCTTCCTTCCCCTGAGGTGCAGGCTGATAGCTGTGGGAAGGGCTCACTAGCAGATGGGAAGCATAACCCAGAGGGGGAAAGGAGTACAAACCAGTAGAAGGAGAAGCTCATGCCCTGTAGACAAAAAGCCACCCCAACATTTCCACCTCAGGTGGGACAAGAGCTGTGGTTGCACAGTGTCTTCAGTCCTGTTACCCCTTTCCCTCCAGTAAAGCCCAACAACCCCAACTCTTCCAACAGCCAAGGTTTTGAGTGACACCAAGCTACTCCCTGCTTGTTGCTTCCCACTCAAGTGTTTGCACTCCTTCACAACACACAGGACTCGCTGCCTTGCCCAAGGGTCCCATCAGTACCTACCCTTCTAGGATAAGACAAGAGAGTTTTCACTGTTTCTCTCACCTCAAAGCTCTGCCCCCTGTCATAGCTCCAAGTTTCCTTTGAGCTGTCCCCCAGAGCACACCTCTGCACGCGTGGTAGAAGCGTCCACACAAGCAGCCTGCAGTAGCTATCAGAAACATGCAGATTCATTGCAACCGGAGTTGCACAGCACTCCAGAAGTTCAGCTTGAAGGGATCACACAGGAAGCTTCTCTGGAGGGTGAAGGAGCTGTTGAGTGCTGGGAGTTTTTGAAGGATGCTCTCCTAGACTTGCAAAACCAATTAATCCTCTCTACAGGCTAAAGAAGTGGGCGAAACAAGAGACCCCCTTGGGTTAACCAGGAGCTCCCGAGTCTTCTCAGGATGAAGAGAGAAACACACCCAAGATGGAAAAGTGGTTCACTGCCAGCTGGAAATTCCAAGGGCATTGCCAGGCTGTGCAGAGAGGCGCTTGGGAGAGCCAGAGCCCAGTTTGAATTGAAATAGGCCAGAGGCATCAGGAACTTCAAAAAAGGTACTGTGCATGTTCAGTAGAGGAAGGGAACGAAGTCTGTTAGGTCGCTCAGGAACTAACAGGAGCAACTGAGCAAATGTTGAGCTGCTGAGACCTGTACCGCCGCAACAGTCACACAGCTGTCCCTGTTGACAGGAACTCACACAACTGCAGCTCTCCTTTCCTTCTGACAACACAAGAACTAGGCTCAGGCTTGAACTGTGGCTTGAGGGCAGGCACTCGAGTTAATGAAAAGCTCCGGAGGTTAACTCAGTTCCAGATTCAGGCTCAGCTGCCCTGCCAGGATGACATTTGATTCACACAAAGGAAAGGGAAAGCTCAAGTGCAGGGCACACGAGGTGAAACGCGGGGAGCCTACAGCCCCTCTGCAGATCACAGAGCGTGCCTTGCAGAGCAGTCATCTTAAATGTCGCCTCAGCATTTCTCCAAAGTGCAAAGCCTGCATTTCTGGGATCCCTCAGCATCAGCACTGTGGGATACACATTTCACCCACCCCACCCCCCGACTATTTCAGGCTTCTTGCTCCCATAATCAACAGTTATAAGATTTGCCTTCCTTTCCCTTCTCTTGCTTAGTTGGAGGAAGCAGAAGCGTCCACTGCAAGTGAGGATCAGCATGGTCTGCACCTAGATTTCTCTACATCAGCTCTCAAAGGATGCACGTTAGTCACCCCTTGGACAAGCAGCAGCAGACCCAGCTGAGCCCCTCAGCCCAAACGGTGGTGCCTCAAGGGAAGTGCATTTAAGAGTGCAGCAGTGAGGAAGGAGCGTGAGACTAAGGCCCGCAAACCCAACAGGTCAGACAAGTGGAGGAGCAAAGTGCTCCAGGTGCTGGAGCATGGAGAAGACCATGATGGAGCAGATGAGGTCAGGTCAGAGGTGCAGGTCAGAGCAGCCCTGTTGTAACTGAGAGGATCCCATGCTGGAGCAGATGCCCTGAAAGCAGCTATACAGAGCACCCACACTAAGGCAGGCTCCTGGGGAACCCACATTAGAGCAGGTTTATTACTGGAGAACCACAGGCTATGGAGAGGACCCACACTGGAACAAGAGAAGAATCACAAGAAAAGCTAAACTCTTATGGACAGACCATAACTCGGCTCCCTATAACCCTGTGCTGCTTTGTGGGGGGAGAGGGGAAGGCAGAGACATCAGGAATAAATGAGTGAAGTTCAGCCTGCAAAGAAGGTGCAGGGTAGGGGAGAGGTGACTTAGTTTACCTCTTCATTCCTCACATTCCAGTTCTACTTTTACACCTCAAACTTTTCCATCCTATTCTTTTCCTCACCTCTTGCCAAGGAAGAGAAGAAAACAGCTAGGTGGGGGTCTGGCAGACAGGCCTGTTGTCACATTCTGACCTTAAGAGAAGGGAACGACTCAGGTTCACGGTTTCACTTGAGGTCGACGCATCAAAAGAACAACAAAGAAAATACCAACCCACTTCAAATGACAAGGGATGATTTCAAGTTGTGGGAGATACCTGTCTTTACAGATGCCCCAAGAGAGAAGTGGGGAAATTGACATTCCTTCTGGAATGGGAGTGGAACAGCTATTATTTCACACACCCCAGTGCCACTGTTAACCTCCTCAAGTGCCTTCTCCAAAGGCTGAAACCATCTGCTCAAAACAACTGACTCCTCCATTTTCCTTTACCCATTGCCTCATCCAGCCTAAAGCAGTCCTGGTGATGTTCCTACCACACCACCTCACCCCACTCTCCTCTTCCAGGTAAAGCCACCCACCTACCATACATTTCTGACCTATTCAGATCAATCACATGCACAGGCAACTATTTTGCTTCACTTAGGCAGCTATCTGGTTTTCTAGTGTGCTCTGCTTTCTTCCCTTTCCTTATCCTCAATCCTTAACGTCCTCCTCTCTTAACATCAACCAGATGCCAGGTTGCCAAAGCCAGTGAGAATTCCTCAGTGCAGGACCGTTAAGTCCCCCGTTCTCCCCCCTCTCAACAAGCCTTGCTGTGCATTGCTTGCCAGGCATCAGCTGGCTGTTGCACAAGAAGGTGGAAAAGCCCTTTGAAGACAGCAGTATCGACCACTGCCCAGTGAAGGTTATTTATGTGCAGGCACACTCCAGAGTTCATCTCACTGCCCACAGATGAGAGGAAAAGTAACACTTCATCGGGTAGGGGGAAAACATCATGGTTTAATTACACATAAACACTTTAGTAGTCGATACCAGGCTAGCACTGTGACAGTCTAAACTAAAACTGGAGTTCTCCACAGACAGCGTAAACAGAGGCTCTAAACTGCCTAAGTGATTGGCATTAAAAGGGTTTGTACAAAGGCGGTCAGTTGTTCCATCTTGAAGATGCCGTGACACTGTGAGACAAACACGCACTCGTCCCTAAGTACAGAGAAATGTTATGCTACATTTTGGACAGTTGGGAACTGAAAGTGCTTCACATCTACAGGATAAGAAATGGCTTCATCTCCTCATCCCTAAATGATGAGAGCAGAGAAATAACCCTTCAATAGGTTAAATAAACAGTGCCCCACGTATCCATGCTTATAGAAAGTTGCCAACAATTCAGAGGGTCCGTGGTGAGATTTACAGTCTATATACAGCGTAAGAAATTGTCCAAGAACAAATTCAGGTACTCCTTGGTTCCACGCAGCCTGCAGGTGACTGTCTGCACTAGAGACAAAAGCTACCTACAATACTCAGGGGGTTTTTTCCTTTCGGTAAAAAGTCAGCCTGATTCACCTTGAACAAATCCACCCCCTAAGTCCTGGTTGTATTTCACAGCTGCTTAATCCCAGTGTTTAAGGCATGTTCATTAGATGTCAGCATAGGGGGACTGTCAGAAACGATAATCATCACAGGTACTGAGAGGCAGCAAATGTACACAGCGATGCCGTTCTTTACGATATAAAGTAAACCGATCTGTTGGGATGGAAGCTGTTCCTGAGTTAAACGTTTCTAGGATACTGCTCACATTATCATCTTCCTTTTATACTTCTTCCTCTGGAACGTCCTTTTCACAGATGCTCAACTGAAAAGCAAGGATGTTAAGAGTTCTAATCACATCAGCATTCCCACACCTAAACTTGGCCAAGATGCTACAACTGTGCTGTGGAGTCTCGGATCACTCAGCTTTCCATCGAGAGTACTTTCTACACACAAATACAATTGCCAGTCCACATTTCTGTGCAACTCTGAACAACAGGACACGGTTCTGGCATCAACAATGACCATAAAGGTACAGTTAGCTGAATGTATACGTAACGCTGATACTGCAGAGTTTTAGCTCTCTTATGCCATCTCCTCCTTTAACGTTAAAGGCATTGCAGGAACACAAAACACCTACAAATATATTCAGCTTTTCCAATCAAACAACTAACTGTCTGTTCAGATTCGTGCCCACAGAGCTGTTTCTGGAGTATGCCATCATTGATGCTCTTCCCTAATCTGAAAGCTGTTCTTAGCTGAGAAAAATGGGTAATTTAAAGAATAGGTTCTTCACTGTACTCACAGCGTGTGTGGCAGTTCTTATCCCCCTAGCCATCCTGGCTCCGACTCACTGAAGTATACAGAAACATTTGCTCAATGTCTGAGCAAATTCCAACAGGGCACTAGAAAATGAGAAGGACGAGACGTGTGACTCAGGTCTGCACTAATTCCTGCGCTTTCTGACTGTCAAGTGAAGAACCCCCCCCCCTCAAGAAAATTGCAGCGGCTGGAGTTTAACCCAGGGTTTGCTGAGATCAATGAAACACGTACAAGGAGCTTGAACAGGATCAGTATTCTAAGTGCTCCAATTGCAGCTCACCCTTTGCAGTGATGCAGTATCTCCTGTTTTAAACACAAGACAAGACTGGAGCAATTGCACTCAAACCAGGGAAAAAGTGTTCATTTGCAGTGCAAACTAGGAGTTACAGGATGACTGAAAAGAATCATCTCCACTTTCGTTTCCAAGACAGAAATCAACATCATGCTGAGAAAGCAGGGTGGGAAAGGAATGGCTGCGGCCACAGCCTGGGAATTCTAAAGAGTCTTACGTAGTGGTAATAAAACCCAAGCTCTGACTGAAGTACGGCCGAGCTGATTCGTGTTGTGCACAAAGCTTAGCTACAATGTCATGGTTTGTGAGCGTAAACTATAAATACCAGCGATTTATTCACAACAGTCTGGATGAGACTGGGTTGGGGTTTGGCGTCACCAAACTGCATGATGCGTTAAATTATCAGCCAGCTGTGTGCTTGAGCGCAACAACAGAAAACGCAGTACATGAACACCTAAAAATCACAGTCATCAAAAGCAGGCAAGTACATCAGTCTTTCTGTGGCCAAAGTGCAATGGATTAGTCTGCCAAAGGAGTGTACATGAAGGTAAATCACGGGCATTAGTCTTGTAAAGCTTGTTTCTACGATCCATAAACAACTCTATGTAGTAACACTGCTCTTAAAGAATTGTAAACGGTCTCGAAATGCACGCACAGACATAAATAACGGTGAAGGGTTTAAATACGGTGGTCAAGAGGAAAACCAGGTACTTTGAATTTGTATGCGTGATGAGGGGGTAACTTGGGACAAATCCATACCTATCCACAAGGAACTCTGACCTCTCTTAGGTAAAGACAGTACTGCCGTCATTTCTACCGCTCGTGACCATTATAATAACAAGAAAAAAAAGAACATCAGCCCTGATACATCACTCGCATGTGCATTCAAAATTACAGGTATTTACAAGAAAAATATATATTTCATTAAAAAGCCACTGAAAAAGATGGACTTTTAGTCAGGTGCTGCACTTTCTGCAAAATGAGGTAATTTAGATGCAAACGGATTAAGTTTAGTAGAGTTCAGGATCCACGGTCCACTGAACGTACAGACTGCTTCAGGGAATGGCTTGACTGTTTCTATATGTTGAAAGCAAGAATTCACTAGATCCAGTTAAATCCTGTTTTGTAGTGCTCTTGATGCAACACTGACTGACGTCAGAAGGCTTCCCAGCTCAGTTTTACAAGTGGTCTTTCAATAGAAAGAAGGAAAACCGTAAGAAAAGGATCAGTTATAAGTTGGTCTCATCCCAAGATGGATCGTTCATGCTCTTTAGAACTTTTCTAACGAGCTTTTCTAAGTCCTTGCGAGCCCTTTGTTCTTCTTCTAATGACTTCTTCATCTTCTTGTTATCCTGTGTAAGAGAGAAATATGAGCAGTTAGTTTCATTTCTTTCTTACAGCAGACCTTTTCTGACCACAGATATACTGCCAGCTACGAATTCAGAAGGCTCTTCTCAGTCAGACTGCTGGGAGCTGCTGAGAAGCAAAGCCTTCTATTAAAACTGCGCAAGATGCACACGGTTACTGCACAGAGTTCTGGTTTGTGTTTCTAGCTCAAAGCTTGAAATGAATTTAATGCAAATCCAACATCCTGAGTCAGAACTGTTAAGGGCAGTTAGCAGATTCACACACTGAAGCGCGAGGATAAGCCAGTGTTTTTTCACCTGCACACTAAGCAAGGACTACACGCAACAGCGTGGACACGGCGTGTGGCAGTGTGCTCTCCTGAGAAAAAGGTATTTTGAAACTCCTCCAAGTTGCAAACATCGGCTGCAGCTTCCAGCAACACAGGTGAGATCTTGCACAACTCCCCCAGGTGACACATCAGCACCCTAGGCTAAGCAGCAGCCCTCATCTTAAAAACCAGTGTGTGATAGAGACGGGAGAAGACTCTCATCAGTAGCAAGGAAAACCTTTAAGAACTGAGCTGTAGCAGCCATTTGGGCTGCTGAAAGGCCATGAATGAAGTCCTAAATAGATGCAGAAGTTTACACTGCTGAAATCACACATTCTAAAGCAAACACAGTTTCACAGTCTCTACGAGCTTATTTTGCTGGTGACACAGCAGAACTGAGTTAGTGTCACACTTCCATCACCTCACAAATTGCAACATCCAAGAACGAGTAAAACGACCTAGTGAGTCACCTCACAGAGAGGACGCTTAATGCTTTCCTCAAAGGTCAGTGCTCTCGAAGGACTGATGACAACCACTAAAGAGGGTGCTTTCTGCCTAGTTAGCACGTTGTAAGAATGAATCTAGCTCAAACCCCATGTTCATTCTTATCCAAGTGAATCAATGTACAGGCTGTATTTATTTTTGTAATAAGCTTTCCGTCTCCAACAAACATAGCAAGTTACCAACCTGTCTTAACTCCTGTACTTCATCCTTTAGCGCATATACCGTGTCAACAAGGCTTCTGAAATGGAAAAGAACATTATTGGTTACAACAGTTTTCAAAAGCACGTGTCTAAACCTATTACGAGACAAAACTGTTCAACCAAGTGCGTTTGAAGAATAAAACCCAACACACAACGCCACCACTCACAGTTTCAGAGCTGAGTTACACCCCCCTCTCCTCCTGATTTACATTCTGTAAGAGGATACGCTTCTTGTACGGATGTACATGGGTTTGTACTTTACAGCTTTCTGTAACAGAACTGCATTTCACTTCCTACATACGCCTTACCAAAACACGGAGTGTCACCGCCCACTAAGTAGGAAGATGACACCAGTTCGATACTGAAATCCTGCAGCACTCGGAAAAATCATTTACAAGTGAAACTCTCTCTTTTGGGCATGAGAAGAGCAAGCTGCATCTCATCTACAAAGAAACCAGACTATAAGCATTTAAATGAAGGCTAACTGCACGTAAACAATGAGAATTACACACCAAATAGCTCTATTCTCTACAACAAAGATACTGCCCGCACACACACATGCACCACTATAATGAAAGACAGGAGAAAGAGAAGAGCAAGGGCCACTGGTTTAATCCATCGTTCATTAAATGTTTTCTTACTTCTCTTCTATAACAGTCTGACCGTTACTTTTAGTTTCTTCTACAATAATCTTCTCTTCCTCTGGAAGCAGGACTTGAGGAGCTGATTCTTTCCGGGAACCTGTTGTAAAAATAGATTACAAAATGAGCAACTCACAAGCGCTGCTGGAACATTCTAGAAATCACTACTTCATTCAGTGCATGATACCCGTGCGTGACCGCGCTGCGCCACTTCCATCTCCCCCTTCCCTCCACACACAAAGGTTTCTGACGTTTTTCACATTTGAAACCAGAGCCTTACAAGCCCAAAAGACCACCTGTCTGACACTCCCATCCCGATGCTGACGTGACTCCGGTGTCATCAATGGGGACGCTACTCCTTTCAGCGAAAGGCACACTACTCCTATCAGCAAAAGCTACACAAATGCATAGCTGACTCAGAAAGAGAGAGATGTTTTTAAGTAACAGCCGTTTCAACCTCCAGGACAGGTTCTGAGCTCATATCTGTATACATCCAAGAAATGATTGCACTCTGAACCAATTAAACTCTAAGTAAGAAGCAGAATAGTAGCAACAAATGATACAACACCAGAAAGAAATAAGAGTTAAAAACACTTTCTCCAGAAAGACTGTAAACAAATGCACGTACATCACTTACAGACAACCTTTTGGTCCTGTAAAATTCCTACTGCATTAAAAACATAGCTTATATTGAATAAAGGTTTTGAAATGCCCTTAGCGGTTTGACAACAAAGCCCCAGAACATTCTCACATACTCCCAACATTTTCTACCATCACTTCAATTTAGAGTATCAAACAGTAAGTATAGATTTCTAGAATTAGAGCGGCTCTGAATAGAAAAGTCAGAGATGGCATCTGATTGTACACACAAAGAATCCGCTTGAGAAGGCCGTGGATCAGTTGGAGAAGGTCCAGAAGAAGCCCACAAAAGTCATCAGATGGCTGGAACCCCTCTCCTGTGAGAACAAACTTAGAGCTGGGCTTGTTCTGCCTGGAGAAATCTCCAGGGAGACCTTACTGCAGCCCTTCCACACTGAAAGAGGGTCTCCAGGAAAGATGAGGACACTCTTTACGAGGACCTGTTGCGACAGGACAAGGGACAAAGGCTTTACACTAAAACAAGGAGAGATTTAGACTTCTTTGGGAAGAAATGTTTTACACCGAGCATGGAACATGATGCCCAGTGAAGTACCAGTCCTGGAAACATTCCAGGTCAGGATGGAGGGGGTTCTGGGCAACCTGATCTAGCTGGAGATGTCCCTGCTCACTGCAGGCATGGTTGAACTAGATGACCTTTAGAAGTCTCTCCCAACCCAAAGTATTCTATGATAAAGTATGTATGTTAGAAACATTAGTTAGGCTGAAAGAAATGACAGGCTTTTGTTCTGAAGAAGGCAGGTGAATAAGTTGCTGTCTAAGCACCTATTCAGAATTGAAAACACAGCAGGTGAGGCTTTAAAGTTCTTGCATATTTTAACCAAGACAGCAGCTTGAACAAACAAGGGATACTTGCCTACCAATTCACCATAATAAACCTTAATGAACCAGAAAGTCTGTTAAGTCTGTTACAGGTCTGACCTGGTAGCCATGCACCCTGTAGTACCTGGTTATGAGAAGAAATGTTAGTTCTTGCTGAACGGCTGCTTTGTTACAACAGTGCTTTTCTGACATGGGTTGTGAGAAAAAAGCCAGAGTCAATTATGCAATCTGATCAGACAAAAGGAAAAGCAGGAAGTCAAGCTCACTGAGGTTCCCAACAGCTGCAGTCATGAGCTCTGAACAACAAGATTGCAGGGCTTGTAGTTCAGCAACATGTGCTCAGCTATTTAATTTAGCAAACGATGCTAAATGTCCTTTAATGACGAAAATCATAGAATCACTAGGGTTTGGAAGGGACCTTGAAAGATCATCTACTCCAATGCCCCATCACAGCGAGATCACCTAGATCAAGTCATAGAACATCAGAGAACAGAACACTATGGATTAGAATAGACCTCAAAAGACCATCCAGCCCAATCTCCCCGCCAAAGCAGGACCTAATTTGACGGAGGTGACAACGTATTGAGGAGTAAAGATAACTGCAGATTTGAGAACAGACTCTCATCCTTGAAAGCTGTTAAGTTCTTCAACTTACAGAGTGAAGAAACTTAAGAGTTAATAACCTTTCCCTCTCACTCTTGCACAGAAGGAACAATCTAGAAAACAAGCACATCCAAACTCTGTGTACAGCTCAAGGACATTTCCTTGCTTGCGCTGGCAATCTCTAACTGTTAAGAAGCTGTCAAGTGTATTTCAGTTAATCGGTTACTGCTTTACTTTATCAGCCCAGGAATTTGTTGGCGGCAGCTGCTAGCACATCACCACATTTTGGGTCTCTAGCAGCATGAGGCACATGCCACAGAGACACTGACCAAAGGGAGACAACTGCCACACATTTCGCATCCATGGCTCTCTTCAACCCAACAGAGCAGCGAGTTGTGTTTCTCTCTGTACAGAGCTGGATTCAATTGTCTCTGCCTGGTTGGAGCAGGAACAGCACGGAGTAGACAGTTTTCTTTACACAAACATCCCAGTTGTACAGTCAGATATGCACATGCATGGAAAACAGGCGTTCACAGCAGCACACCTTGACATATAGCACAGCAGATAGTTAATACTACTGAAACACAGAATGCAGCTTCATTAAAGACAACGATCACCGACATGATACCCGTAAGACCACACAGCACACGTACACGCTTACATGACACAAACCTGCTGCTGTGATCACTGACCTTCCTGTGCCACAAAGCATTAACTATCGTGGAATAAGTTTTACTCTTGCCTTCACTACTCTGACACCACTGGTCATGCAACTATTTATTGACTATCTCAGCACACCAGCTGCTCTCAGGTTTTGTACTTAACCTGAAAAAACCCTCGAAAGAAACCAACCCACCTTCCCCTGTACCAGAATGGTCAAAAGGCAAACACAGGCAGAGTTTCTGATTGCTTCTTAGGGGTTGGTTTTTAATCCCTAACTCCCAGAAGCACTGCTTAGTATCAAAGCACACAGCACTCAGACCCTGTCACTGAAACAGTGGGTAAGTATTGGAACAGGCTGCCCAGAAAAGAGGTGGAGTCACCATCCCTGGAGGTGTTGAAAAACCATGGCTTAGTGGGCATGCTGGCATCGGGTTGACTGTTGCACTTGATGATCCTGGAGGTCTTTTCCAGCGTTCATGATTCTATGACTCTCTATGCCATAGTTCCTCTACAGGTAAGTTCACAATTTAGAGCTTTAAGACACAGAGATGGCTGTGTTACAGCGCAGGGAGTATTCTACACACACATACACACACACACACACACACACACACACAAACACACAGTCTAGGAAGTTTCTACAACTTAAATAATTCTAAGCACCACTCCAATGGAGAACTCCTGAGTCCAGGGTCTTACAAGAATTATCTNTCTACAACTTAAATAATTCTAAGCACCACCCCAACGGAGAGCTCCTGAGTCCAAGGTCTTACAAGAATTATCTCACTCCTTATGTCTGTTGCATACATAAAGGCAAGACAACTAATCACTACAACCTAAACGCACCTAAGATTCCAACAACTAAACTCCATCAAGGAATTCAAGGTGTCCATTAAATATTAGTATGTCCCAGCCCCAGAGTGGAAAATTAGGAACTACAAAGCTCTTTGTCAATACCACACACTAAACTACAGGGTAGGCATCGGCCTCCAGAGTACAGTAACACAGCCCACCCCACGTTCAGACCAACATTAGAGACCTTAGCAATACCCACTTGTGGTAACATGGCAAACACCAGGGATACCTGGACAGGCCTGTGGCTAACAGCACCTGCCTTTAGTTTTCAGCATCTGCTTTCCTTTCCAATCTACAAGCAGCCAAGCCAGGAAGCAGTTCTGAGCCCCGCTGGAACAAAGGAAAGCTGAAGTCTGTTTGGGTAGTTAAGCAGCTGAGGGACTTCATGACAGAAGTTCACTTTACACCTGTCTGAACGTGACAGAGCATCACTCTTAGTATCAAAACAGGAAGAAACTAGACCACAGACTGAATGCCACAGAGGTTCACAGTGACCTGTTTGCAACCAAAACTGCACAACCTCAAGCCTTTCATTCACTCTCTTTGAAAGGGAACCTGATGTCTTAAACAGCTGCTGTGGTACCATGCTGGTTCTTGACAAAAGCCAGGCTTCAGATGGAGTGTACTGGTAATCACTCTCCTTGATTGCTCTGAATCATTAGCAGACACATGTCAAGCGAATCCAGTTTTGCACAGAAACCATTTAAACCAACAGTACCACAGAGGTGGGTATTCACATCACCTATTTAAACCAGCTAACCTCAGGGCCTCAGTCAAAAAAGACTACAGTTCCTCCCTCCAGCGGACCAGTCAGAAGGCTCAAGCCAGGTACTCTCACGGCGATACTCTAGAAAGCACTTACTGCCTTCCAGCAGCTGCAAGAGCATTAATTTAAGCTGTGCAAGTTAGATGTGTGGTGATGGGAGTTGTTAATATTAAGGAGCACATGGCATAACAATGCCAACAGCAGTGATTCTGTGGCACAGCTTTTGAGTATTTCTCTATTCCATAACTTAGCTGTCATGAGGAGAGGAACAAGAGGAACAATAAAGGTCAGATACTGGAGAGAGTACTTTTGAAGACACAACTCTGCTTTTTACTAACTTTACTTCATAAGCTCAGAGGCTCTTTGCAATTATCTGCTTGAGCCTCAAAGACTTGCCACTGAAAAACAAACACATACACAGGTGTTTAAGCTCTATAAACAATCACCAGAGTATGGACAAACACGTGAAGCTTGCGGAGAAGCAAATGTCAGTCACAAAAGAATTACCTGTCATTTAAAGCACTCTGTGTCCTACTGCACTGGTTATATTAACTGGGATGAGCAGATCTGCCTGATTTGGTTCATTTACCTGCTCTTGCAATGGGGTTCTAATATCAAGAGGGCTAAAAACGGTGCTCCCAGATCATGTGCACTGAGATTACAGCACAGAAATAGAAAGTCATTTCCATTCATCTGTAGCATCTATCAAAGATGCTACAAAAGGGAGCCCTTTAATGTCCTTTCAAATCAGAATCAAAACATCAAGCCAAACTGCTCACTGTATAAAACACACTGCTGTTTGCAAAGTAACAGAGAAGGTTTGGCCATGAAGCTGACTGGGGCTTTTTTAACTAACAAACAGGAAAAAAGCCCACACGACCCAGATGACAGAGCTATGCCGCTTACTGTTTAATTAACTGGACTGAAACACACACGAGTCTGTGTGTGTTACTCAGGTAAGAGCACAACAGAGTTTGAAAGACAGTTCCCTTGTCTGAACAAGTGAGGTAATTCCCAGACAACACTTGGAAGTCCCACTCTACTTCCTACATTTCACTAACCAATACAAAAAGCTTCCAAGCTGAGGCTGTGGGGCTAAAACTACAGGTGCTACATTCACAGCACAAAAAATATCAGGAACTTCTAATAGAAGTAGGTGATTGCTTTGTTTATCCTGACATAGGCATTTCAGCATAGGTCATATACTTTTATTTGAATTCACTCAAATACAAGCATCTTTTAGAGTGGAAACACTGAAGATAATGCTTGTTTTAAAAAGAGGAGTACTGTAATATTCAATCTTGAAAATACGTGAAGTTATAGAAACCAGCATCACATTCATCAGACTGCTCTCTGCTAACAGGACCTGCAGAAGTAGGTCGTAGATTGTTCCAGTAATTCAGCCCGGGCTTTTACTGAGCTTACAGCAATCCAAGAAAATGAAAAAGAAGATTCCAGGAAGAGGGAGACGAGAGAAGAACACTCTACAGATGGCAACACGTCCGAATAGTTATTGAAACAGAAGAGAACAGAGGATACAAAAGGATACGTACTTCACGTCACAGTGAATTTCCCATAGTTGTCAGCTACATTAAACAAGGATTACACACGCATGTCAAACAAGCGCTGACGTTTCAGCATTTGATTCCTCCGAGGAGGAAAGAGGGAGAGAAAGGAGGCAGGGGAAGAGAGGCGATGTTAAGTTCCAAGTTAGGCTCTCCTTTCCCCCTGCGTAATAACTGAAGTCGCAGTCTAGCAAATGCAAAATTTATTTCAACTGTACATAACAGATGTCCTTTTTATAGAAAACAAAACACGGAGTCGATATATGCAACCACAAACAATAGGCATACTGTACAGTACAATGCAACATTCAGATATACATCCAGTTGGTATTTTCAAAAGGCAGTAGTCACCTCCTAAGGATGGCTTCTCCCATCCACACCCCAAGCGCACAATATATATTACTTTTGCTTTGTTCCCATCACTATGTACACATCGCTGTGCTTTGGCAAGATGATGCAAAACACCCATTTCATATTGGTTGGATTCAATGTCTGGAAAATTTATGGAAATACTGATTAAGCCACATGAAGAGGGGCTGACAATGGCTTGAACCTACCGTCCAGTTCCGATTCTCCATCCTTCCAGAGTATTTGTAACTGTACACGTATAATTTACAGAATTGCATAAACATAAGGTACTATTATTACCATGACTAATGTTCCACAAAAATAGAAACACTGAACCTTTGCACTGAATACCACCATTTCCACTGTTGCTTTGTCGGGGGTTTGGGAAGCGTTTTGCATTCCTACTCCCGGATTAGTTGACAATAGCAACTATTGCAGCCACGGAACGACTTTAAATGTGCACTGATGTTAATGTGAGGATACAGAATATGAAAAGATCCTAATTATGATCGTATTTAGTGACTGAAATGCTACGATCAGTAATGGTGGTAAACTGTCAAAGCTTTGGTGCATAGAAAAAGTCAATAAAATCTTCCGATCTGGATAACAAAACATTCTGTGTGATAAGGAAAGTTCAAGTGCAACAACTGTATTACAAACTCATATTTACACTATATAACATGGAACAGACATAAAAGAATCATCATTTATCCAATGCAGAAAACATTGTTCACCCAGAACACCACACCTTAAGAAACCAGGGGGGAAACCCAATTCAGAATTTCTGTATACGTTAAACCAAAAACTGACTGAAGAGGGGAGTGAAGTGGGTTACAAATGCGCTGTGGAATGGTATGGAGCACACGTACTTAACTCATTTCTCCAAGAACAACTCCTTCACTTTGAGAAAAGCTCATCATATGCAAGTTCCTGATCTTTCCCTTAATATATGACTTGTAGCAAGGTGTTCCCCTGAAACCCCTCTTCGGGAAGCACTGCTGCTTTTGTTAGTCACCTTCCCGAATGCCAACAGTGAGAGAGGACAAAGCAGCTGATGGAACAAGACTGAATGCAAATCTGCAGATGTAAATGAACTGCTCTGAAACAGCTGCTCCACACTGACCACCTTCTGGAGTCATGCACATCTAGCAATTAGTAAGGCATTCTCTTTAAGTAGTGTGATCAGGTTCCCAGGTGGCAGTTAGCTGCACCACTATTATTCTTAACTAGTTCACCGGAGTAATACCTGAACACTGCCTAACATGCTTGGGGACACTGGAGAAAATGAGAACTGTTTCTGTCCTATCATTGCATGCTTTGCCCTAATGCTAACAAAGAGTCAGAAAACATGTCAATTTTTGCTTTGATGCCAATTATGTCATCCACAAGACAGAACACACCCACTTCACCCCAGCAATGCCCCAGGTGCAGGTTTGAGACCTTCAGCTGTGCACAGCATGTCACAGCTCTCTGAAAAGCCAACACAACTGTAAGTGAAGAGCTGCTGCCGCTGAAAAAAAAAACACCTGCTCGTGAGAGAAGTTACAAGACACAATAAAATCTTTCACAGGCATGCTCCAAGCAGTTACAACCCAAAAGGCAAGCAGTCTATTACTCAGAACTTCAGATAAGCCAATGCGATTGCAGTTGTACCTAGAGTTTCAGATGCTGACCATTTAAGCCTTCATGAGGGGAACCTTTTTCATCTTGTCTTTTCAAGAGTGGTCAATTGAGAGTTGACAACTGTGTATTTTAAGAAGCGAGTAAACAGCGAGACCCTGCTTTGTGCCACGCTACTGCGTACAGTAAAGTGACAGCATGACCATAGATAACACGAGATTACCAAAAACACTGCATGTAATGAGCATGGACTGCCAGGTTTTCATGACAACTGCCAGACTGGGGTGGGAGGGGAGAGCAGTGTGGTCCTTTGCATAAATGCTTGAGCAGTAAGGAAAAGACAGCAGTGTAAACCCAGATTTTTTTATGGATCAGCAAACTTCCAAACAAATGGGCCAGCGACACGGATAACTGAATGACTTCACAGCTCTCACACTGCTTCGTCTTAAACTGTGTTTTTTGTTATTCTACCAGCCTGGTGTTTTGTTAATAATATGTAGAAAATCTGACCACTACTACTAGGGTATTTCCATATCGCTGGTACGTGGCTTACAAACCAGTATGGTTTCAGTAGAAAATACAAGTGTGCTGTATCTAAAGTAAAAAGTAAAAGAAGGATCTGCAACTGCACTGACCAAATTAAAAGAAAATATCAATCAGAGCTACAAATTAACATCTGTCAGTTAAAAAAGCCCTCAAGAAATATCATCCCTAACCGGATAAACACTTTTTTAGAACGACTTATTTCTACGTGTATTTTATTGGCAATAGAGCCTTCCACCAGGTATAACTGAAGTTTCAGAAGCTCCCTCAGAAGTTGTTAAAATACCACATTAAAGAGACAAGGAACAGCAAGAAAACATCTAAGAAAAGCAGGCTGTGATACAACAAGCATTTGTTAAGAAAAAGCTCAGAAGTGCATTAGTTCTGGTGAGAGATATATGAGCAACAGCTCTTACGAGATGTAGACCCCATTCTGTAACTATGGGCTGTCCATATACTGTCATAGTCAGAGTCTTCTGAGAGGTCTGAAGGCTCCAAACGAGAAAGACTACTGCGACGACCCAAGGAGTCTAGACTTGATTGGTCATCATCAGCCAAGACGTGATTATGCATCAGGTCAGTGCCTTGCCATGCTAAGGATGTACAGGTGAAATGAAATGGTGGATGTGGATAGGCAGAGGTGGGATGAGGAGGAGAACGTAAGGAATAGCCACAACCAAACACATGAAATAAAAGCAAAAAGGTGATGGGAAGAGAAGGAAAAGAGAAAATATTGTTAAAAAGGCACCAACTTTTTTTCTTTTTCTTTTTCTTTCATTTTTTTTTGTTTTTCAATTTCTTTGTGGTTCAGGTATAAGTTACACTCAGCACAGCATCATCTTCAAAACGTTTACAACACAATTTTTTTGGAAGTGTTTTTTTAAGCTTCTAAGCAGCCTCGGTTGAGAATTTTGGAATTACCAAAATCTTGTTTGAAAGCACTTTTTTTTGGAAGAGGGAGTTAGGTTCTTTTGAAGTATGGAGTCAGTTCTGATCTGAGGGGATTTAACTGGGGACAGGGCAATAACCACAATAGGCCAGCACAATCCAGTGCTGACATGAAGGCAACAGCCCCTTCCCCCTCGCACGTCTGTGCCTCCATCCTTTCCCTCCCTTGCAATGACACAGCCGGTGACACAGCTGCTTGGTGAGCGAGGCCAGGAAACAGTTTCAGATGAAAACCAACACCACAACAGATTTTTTTTCAAGCAGGTAATTCCCCACCCAGCTCACAACACAGTCACAGAAGTGCTTGTGTCACAACTGTAAAGAGGAAAATGCAGGGGAAAAGCAAAGGTTCTCATGCAGAGCAGAGCTGCTGGCGTCCTTAATCAGCAGCAACAGATTGCAGCCACTCAAGGGGACTGTCAGAGCACAGGGGGGTTTGTGCCTACACCCCTTGTTATTTGTTTAACCGTGTTGCAATTAACTCAGAGAAACAGGGCTATGATGCTAACAGCAACACAGCTTGGTCCATTCCAACCCCTGACACACCTGTTCCTACACATTTCTATCTGCTTCTATCTACTCAACTAAATATATTCTTCAAGATGTCTAAGGCAGCTGGTCAAACATGACTGAGAACACTCTTGCAACAGCCTGACAATATCCAGGGACTCAAGCCATGAAGGCAGCTGCGCCATCAGCTATACGGTGACAGGAATTATATTGTATAGAAGCATTTAACTTTTGATTCGGAGCAGAAACGCAAAATAAACCCAATAGACATGGAAGCAGAAGCAAGTAAGAATGTGTTCTTCCATGTGGGTCTCTCTCATCAAATTAAACCCCACATCTTACCTACCCAAACAACTGAAAAAAGCTGCTCCGCTACCTCTAATGGCACTCCCTACCCATGTGCACTGCTGGTGTATCTCTCAGGAACTGATGTTGCCAAAAGCACCCTCCCCTGCTCTGAGGATTAAGGTGCAGGTGGGAGAACTGCTAAATGAGTGCTGCAAGGGACAGGCAGAGTATTAGCATGGAGGTAAGGAAGGAGTACGTAAAAACAGGGTGCACTTTACCAATGAGAGGCAACTCTTTCATTCTGTTTTTCTACACTCACTACAGCTCTCACAGAAGCCATTTCTGCACTACTGTGTTCTCCTCCATTTCCAATTCACATCTACAAATGGACCTTCCGAATGACAAGAGTACTCTTCGGAAATTAAGCAGCTGTGTGCTTCATGAATAAAAAAAACTGGTTCTTGCTGCAATTAAGAGCAAACCAAAGCTGCTGAGTCCTGATGCACTATGTACAGCACTATGTATATTTCTCAAATATACATAGAGAGGGAAGAGAGGCAAAAAAGCAAAACCAATTGTGTTGATGTTTTAATCTGCACACACACTACTGTGCAAGTGCAAACGCTTCCCCAACCGCTTATCATCACAGATCACAGCTGAGATGTTTAAATAGCCATCTTCTCATGTAATTCTGTTTGGAACAACAGTATATCTTCAGAATTTTCAACACGTTCGATCCCGTACAGCCAATTAACCACAACACAAAATGTACCAGTGTTGATAAAAATAACGGCAGCTCATTTTATCACCTCGAGATCTACAGTTCATCAAGATAAAATTTAAATGAGGATCTGGCTGTTACTTCCGAAGTTTCTACAGTCTAATGCAAGGGCAGTACTCCCATTGAAAATTACACACAAACACAGAGCAGCTGGATTTTTTTGAAGGTGACCACATAAGTGATCACGGATTAGGAAAATCCATGAGCTAAGCTTGCAGTTGCACATTTTGAGACTTAAAATGTCAGCGTCAAATACTTTTGCTTGAAAGCAAAACAGCTACAGAGCACCAAGAGTAGCAGTAACAGCGATTAATACCGCAAACTTACACAGCTTTAGTGGACAAGGAGTAGGTTATAACGTCCACTTGTCTAGTTGCTGACAGCAGCAAAACCAGCCAAGAACTTCAGCATCACTATACTGTGTTCCAAGAATTCCCCCAGTTAAACTGGCATTCAACAGGGCAAAATCTGTGCAAATCGGAACCAACGCAACAGCATTTTCTCCTTCCTTGTGTAAATGGAACACATGCTGGTGGACTCCCCTGCTTGCGCAGTGTTTTACTTACAATACAGAGGAACTCCAAATGGCAACCTTGATTTGGATTATATGAAGTAGGACCCCAGAGGCACGTTACAGGTTTGCAATAAGCTAGGTATTGATCTGAGAAACTAAAAATGGCTTTAGGCAACACACAGACCTGAGAACGACTTCTCCTGAAATTATGAGATGGAATTACAAGTTTATAATGAATACTGGATACTGAAAACAACTAGTGTCAATAGAAGAAAATAAGCTCTATATTACTCTTCTACATTGAAGTCTTTGTTAAACGTAAGACAAAAATACACTCCTCCACAATCATGATTTCTTCGTTCCTCCTCTCCACTTACCAGTCGCTTGAAACGTGCTGAAAAGCACACTGGTTATTATCATATTCAGTTCACAAACCTCTCACTCAACGTTGAAGGTTTTGAGTGACTTTAAGCCAGGAAAAGTAGCAGGTTGTTTTTTCCTTTTAAAAAGGAACAAAACCAAACCTGAAAGAATTATAGTTTTTAACCATGGTCCTGGTCATCCCATACTTAAAGCCCCTGGCACTGATATGAAGCCACAGAGCAGTTATTACTTCCTCCAGGTCCAGCTTGCTATTTGCAAACTTCTGAGCACATACCCCTGTCATTTTTACAAGCTGGTTTGTTTCAGCGAGCCATTCCAGTACTTTCAACTTACTTGAATTTAGTGTTTGACGTGTTTTGGCACTTGTGCAATACGCTTCAATGACTTTAAGAATTTGAGCATCTTCTTCTAAAGCAGCCGTACCTAAAAATCAATGGGAAAAACAATCTTACACATGGTCATGGTCACAGAAAAGCCTTTGTAGATCACCACATTTCAGTTGCGTCCAAAGTTCAGCCACATCCACCCTTCAACCCTTGCATTTTAAAAATCAGACTTCAATGACCAAAAGTTACAGTTTAAAATCGTTAAAAAAAAGGTTTAAAAAAGACAAAACTGTCTTTAAATGCTCGGGAACTTGGAATCTAAGTATTCTTATATAAGGGCAGTAAGAAAAGACAGCTTTAGCTTCCTGAACCTTCCACACTTCTATAGCCAACCTCACCTCCCTCAGTAGCAAACAGACAGAAACAGGCACTTGCCAAGTACAGACCCACCCTATTCAACAGTAAGGTTCTAGAAAGCTACAAACACTAATGTAACACAAGCACCAAAGATGAGTAAGCCAAGCCATTCTCTGGAGATACCTACCCTCTTCTCCCCTGACAGGAGAGAGGAAATTAGGTGACTCTCTTAAACTGTACACCTGACTTTTACAGAACTTAAACTGATGTTAACTCCACCCTTTGCATTATGCAGACATTTGCTCAAGTCTCTTACTTTTTCTCAGTGCAAACTCTTCATCTGATGGCTTCCGTTCTGGCTTGCGTTTAGGAAGCAGCTTTTTCATGGTTTTAGGGCTTTTACTGAGATCCTGTGGAGGGAAAATAAAGACTTGAACTTTTCTACAGTATTTCTCAAGTTACACTTCTAAGATGCATACAGGAATTACTGACTAAAACCTTTTAATGGCACTAAAATTCAGTTTAATAACTGTTCCTTGGCACATCGGATTTGCCTGAAGTGCCTAGTACAGGGGTTCTTCCTTAACTTGTGAAGGGATAGCCCACTTCCCTCGAGTATTTTGATGCAGGTTAAAACCAGCCTAAACAAGGACGCTTGGCAGGTAGGATGCTCTTCAAAAGCCAGAATCTGTAATCGTTTAGGTCTGTTCACAAAGATCTAAGCATTTCTGCTCAAAAAGTAGTTATGCTACTTCACAGAGACAATGCTACATTACAGTAAGGATGCAACATATCCTCTATAAAATACAGAATGAGAACATGCAAAGGTGAATGAGCTGAATAGATCTAAGTAGAGGAAGATAGCTTTTGAACATGACTGTATGCTGAACACTGTAAAGATGATAGAAATTCTACCATACTGGCAAAGCTAGAGACCTACACACGAAAACATGGAAGTAATGTAACATAAAACGTGCACATAGTACAGCCAAAGAGCAAACTCTTGCAGCATCAGAATCTAAACACTAGCCTTCTGACTGCAGATCAGCTACCATAGAATCATGGAATCATTAGGGATCGGAAGGGACCTCAAAAGATCATCCAGTCCAATCCCCCTGCCACAGCAGGATCACCCAGACCAAGTCACACAGGACCACATCCACGTGGGTCTGGAACGTCTCCAGTGAAGGAGACTCCAAAAACCCTCTGAGAAGCCTGTTCCAATGCCCCATTACCCTCACTGGGAAGAAGTTCAGCTACCACTTTTTCCTGTTCTTCAGGGGATTTACCAAAAATCATCTACAGCTGAAAACACACAGTTCTGAGAAAGGACTGTGTGAGGGGAAAAAACCACCTTTGACTTGTGGTGGTAGGCTCACTACACAGTTGTACTTCTTGATTGCCACATCTCACCTCTTTATAACAAAGAGCTGCTGAAGGCCGTAATGGAGGTGCAGGACGTAAGCAGCTCAGACTCCAAGGCTTGGGAGTTTTTGGAGGTTCCAGCGGTCCCCAGTTTATTGTGGTATGTGGAGTCCCATGATGCGATGGATGAGGAAGAGTGTGGTACGCAGGGGTCAGTGGTATCGGCTTGCTGTCTGAATGCTTGCTGGAAGGTGTTACTGGATGAGAAGGAAGCTGTCAAAGACACAAACGATGGAATCATAAGGGAAAGAAGAACTATTCTAATAAAGGCTTGATATCATCAAGAATTGGTGACACAATCTTACTTGCTGTCTAGTATTTGTTTATTACAGCTGGTCTGTATCCCTGTTTTATACTTCAGTATTATTTTGAACAAAGTCAGATCGTACACTAAGGAAATAACAGCTAGGAGCAGCTCAGATCCCACTTTTCTCACCACTAAGGACAGAACCAAATTTAGATCCATTCATATCCAACAACTTGAATGCAAAACCTAAAATAAAGTACCTAAGAGAACTGTTTCTCTGCAGCCTACCATGTCCGTGACCAACTAAAACCTGTTGTTCTAGGGACACTTACAAGGTAAGGATGTATTCCTCGATCAAAAGAGCAATGATACTTCATTTCCTTTTGCCTCATTAAACTATTACCTGAATCTAAGCATTTTATTCTATGCTCACACAACAGGTTAGAAGATCTGTTTTCAAGCAAGTCACAGTGTTCAGTTCTGGTTATTAATGGCTACAAACACACTCTACATCACAGAATTCTTAGGAATCGGAAGGGACCTCAAAATATCATACAGACCAATCCCCCTGCCACAGCAGGATCACCTAGACCAAGTCACACAGGAATGCATGATGGCACATCTGCCAGATAACCTAACTCTGCATATGCTACTCACTCACTTCAGTTCAGATGCTCTTACTTACCGTATGAGATGGCACAGAGTGAGGCTTAATGGTTGGATTGCCAACAGTTGTGACTTTAGTTTGCTTTTGCAAGTGATCCACCCATTCGTGCAAGTCTTGTTGGTTGTTACAAGACACTAGTATCCTTTCGATCATGTTTCCTAGGTGACAGGAAACAGAAGGTGTAAGAAAACAGAATAACCACTTAGTTCATCTGACAGGATTACACACACAGTCATTTCCTAAAACACTCTAAGTATTATACCAAAACTGTAACCTGTATTTTCAGCACAACAGCATCTCTCTTTGCCAGGTCCTACCAGATGTTTCATCTACACACTCGTTCATGTGTCAAGCATAGGAGTTATACTTTTTTCATCACCTCTAATAGTTAAACTCAATCTTTAGTGACACAAAATAGACGTAGGAAACAGATCACGAGATCCGACGATTCTCCATCTAGCCAACACATAGCCTAAAATGTTACTTTTGAGTCTGATGATATAAAAAAAATTCTACTTTCCATCAGTTTATGAGACAAAGCACAGAGAGTTGGTCTGAACCTATATTAAAGCTGAGGTAAAAAGTCATTTGGGAAAGCAAAGAGATTACACTAATTTCTGCAGTTAACTCCATTCTAACCCCATCACATTCCTCAACTGAGGTCAGCGTTGTACTTGTTATCCCAGAAGAATATGCATCATCAACAGCTTTGCCCCTCTGCACCGATGTGTGCTATTGCT
Organism: Upupa epops; assembly: GCA_013397515.1. NCBI lineage: Eukaryota > Metazoa > Chordata > Aves > Bucerotiformes > Upupidae > Upupa > Upupa epops. Next base: position 74,593 of record VZRI01013374.1, read on the forward strand.
TTCCACTTGAGAATGTCAAAATTACTTCATTAAATGCAACCAGCTCAGAGGCAGAACTGATCCAGGAAATGAATGAAGGTATGAAGCTCCACCACACAGACCCTGCTCCCAAGGTCCTTTAAACTGCTCAGAGATGCGAATTACGTGCTGAAATAAATGACTTGACAAAGCATGTACAATGGCAACTCTGAGCGAGAGGCAAACTGCTTCTGGAAGAAAGCTCTTGCTTGAAGCTCTTCCACAGTCTCAGAAACACCATTGCCACTAGTGAGCAGCATGCTTCATTAGAAAAGAACCTTCTCCAAAGCTGCTGCCTCAGTTCATCAAAATACAAAGATGAACCCAATGCTTAATTGCTGTTAAGTCTGTTAATTGCTTAGGATAAGCAGTAAAAAACAGCTTTCAAGTGAGCCTCTAAGTAGCTTCCTCACAAATTTGTATGGCTGAAGCTAGAAGGTACTCTGCAGGTCATCCAACTCCTTGCTCAAGCACACACTCCTAGAGCTGGGTGCTCAAGAATGCAGCAAGACAACCTTTTGAGTATCCCAAAGCATGATGCTCTCTCCAGGCCACCTGTGTCAGTGCTTGGTCACCCTCACAATTAAAAGGTTTTCCCCTCTGTTCAGACAGAACATTTGACGTCTGAAATAGTCTAGTGGATTAGGTAGGAAGCAGGAGTATTTACACAGGCAATACCTGATATTTCAAAGGCATTTTTATAGTTTTCACTGTCTTCTAGCTTTGTGATAGTCATTCCTGTTGTTGGTAGTTTTCCCTAAAAGAAATGGAGTAACACTGGTATTAAATCCAAAACACACCACATCTCTGAGTAAGGAATGAACTTCAAGCTTTGAACAAAATCATACGTGGTAGGTTAACACACAAACGGGCTTTAAATCATTTCAAAATCCACATAAGCACCTGGTAGGGGATGTTTTTCTTCTGCAAATGACAACTGTGCAGGCTATTACCTCCATGCAAATGGCATAGTCATCAATCATCAATGTGTCCAGGCTCTCATGGTCACTTGTACCGCATGACTAGAGGTGATGGTGTCATCTTTAAGCACATTTGATTTCAAACTGTTTTGACTGCATCTCAAAAGAAGGTTTGTTGCACAAGTAGAAGATTGTACTGAACAAATGCATTCGTTATTTTAATTGATTAAGGATTTCTGTCTCTAATAACACCAGCTTTGCATTTGTAAAGTTGCAGAAGAAAATACTAATCCTGTAGAAGATAGCCTCTCATTTTAAATCCAGCTAAAGCTGGAAAAAAGAAGTCAGCTCAGGTTAACTTTTTGATCCTTTAGAAACACAGAAGAATAAACAAGAGCGAATATTGTCAGGATAAAAGGCTTTACCAAAAATGCATCTTTAATAAAAGATCTTGTATTATCCTGCACAGAAACACTATTCATCCCATGGCTGGCAACAGCATGACTACTACATACTGTGGAGTTCTGTCTCCCAACAGACAGAACATAGAACCCCAATGGTTTTTACCTCTGACTGCAGAAGCTGAGAAGCTTGCAAAGTAAAAACCGCTTGACATTCTGTACGCACAGAGCATGCTGCTCAAGATGCCGAAAGAGTTGTCTTGTGACACCTCAGTTTCCCCACTGAAGAAAACATGGTGGCATTACTGCACTGCAACACACCCTGCAGTTGTCTCTTATGTCTTCCTGTGTTTGCTGGCTCATGAAGAACACAGCACACAGCCACAAAAGAGAGCTGCTAGAACTGGTATCAGTGGAAAGGAAAGGGAGGGATTTCTGAGCACAAGACTGGTGATGAACAAAGATCACCTGAATGATATTGATAAAAGTAGAAAGTCAGCGTAACACAGAGAAAATTGAGTTGAACTTGTGTATCATTTATACTCTTTCCAACAAATAACTGTGAAGCCCTCCTTTGGATCACAAGGCAAGTACCAGCAGTAACAACCGGATAATCTAAAGCCTGCTGATAACTGGAATACTCAGAAATACAGGGAGAGTGTCATGTAGGACACTGTCTCCAATGGTATCAGTTCCCTGGAAAGGGCTGTGGGAACTGTATCATATTACATCCATATCAACCCAGTTCTGAGGAAGACTCTCAGAGGAAAAAGTCTAGGCAGCCCGCTGTCTCAGACGCAGTTACTAAACAATTCTACTATGCTGTGAATATGTAATCGTTTAAAGTTGTCAAGTGACAACCTAACTCACACCAACAAAAGCTTAAAAGTGCTGTATAATCTTGATCAACCTCGAGCAGCTATCCCAGAGCACTAAGAAGCCTGTACCACAAAACTGTTTTCCTATGGAGGTCTAAAAACAAGGTGGAATGACACACACACCCCCCAACTTCTGCCGGTCATCACAGCTGCCAAAAAAAAAAAAACAAAACCAACCCACTTAACCAAGACATCAAACCCTGGGCTTCTAGCCCAGAATTTGAGAAGCCAGATGTCCAGTTCTCATTGCAGAAGTTACCTTTCATGTATAAATGAAGCCTGAGTTTACAAATCCTTCCCTGTTTCCTGTGAAATGCCACTGGGAAACAACCCACCTCCCAACACATTTATCCCTGCGTGAAGACGTATTACTGTACCTGATAGATAAAGCCACTCATTCTTGGGCTGGCAGACAACATCAGCAAAATGTTAGGAAAGAGAAGAAGGTACCTTTCATTCTTTTCCTTGTAAAAAAAGAGAAGTAAATAAAACACTGTGAATGACCTCCCCTTTTTGGTTCAATATTATTAAAAGCTACCATCAATGTCACAACTCCTTTATTACTCCAGAAATATTTGCTCCTGGCAGCATTAATCCTCCACAGAATCAAAACCAAACTCTGATAAAAAACCCCACCTTCTAAAAAGCCATCCCAAAACAACAACCACCATCACCACCACCCTCGGCCAGAGCAATTTAACTTTGTTTGAAAGCTGCTAGTAACACATACCCGTGCTTTTTATTGGAGAGTACTGTCTAGTATTTGAAAACAAACTTTACAGTCTGCGTGAAATACTGGCCCCATTTAATACGGTAACTCCTGTTTGGCCAATCTGAACCCATCAAAATCACACACTGGATTTATTTCTTAAAATAATGTAGATGGATGCAGTTACAGTAATTTCAAGACTGTGGTCTCTCACCCTGGACATACCAGGCTTTTGGTTCTTGATTCTATTATTCTGCTCTTTAAAATACGCCAGAATGGCTGCTATGCAGAAGCAGCACGTAACATACCACCACACGACAAATCCTGTCTGACTATGCACTATGGGAACAAACCTGTGAAATCGCCTTACAATGTTTGCAACTGCTGTATTCAGTGATGGTTCAGTAAGTTTTACAGATGCGACCATCTTCAAGGAAATTTACTTCAGGTTTTGTGATCACAGAATCACAAAATCATTAGGGACAGGAAGGGACCTCAAAAGATCATCCAGTCCAATCCTCCTGCCACAGCAGGATCACCCAGACCAACTCGCACAGGAACACATCCAAGCGGGTCTGAAATGTCTCCAGAGAAGGAGACTCCACAACCCCCCTGGGCAGCCTGTTCCAGTGCTCCAGTACCCTTCCCGGGAAGAAGTTCCTGCTGATATTGATACGGTGATAAAAGCTTGACATCAGCAGAGGAAGACTTTAGCCTGTATTAGTACCTCTGAAGCATTCCGTTTGCTTCTGCTGCATAATGATTTGAATTAATTTTATTCAAAACAGACAGACCAGACAGCAGAGATAAGGAGGACATTACCTCACTTCCAGCACACTGGATCATGACCTGGGACATATAAATCACGTTGCCAAGTGTTTTAATATCCTCTCCTTCCCAACAACGGATAGCTTCTGTCAGTATCTGTAGTTCAAGTTCTTTCCTCTTCCGTACTTCTTGACACTGTGCCTAACAAACAGAGGGAAAACACATTCTCTGTCAACTCTATCAGTTTGGAGCTGGTTAAGGGTAGAAATACCACTGCAGTTGTATTTACTGTTGTGCTTTTAGTGCACACAAGTCAGCACCTAACTTGAAGCACTTTAAACTTAGATGACTATTAACAATATTTCTTGCAAAACTAGTTTTACTAACTTCACTATTCCACCTGTCCTTTTGATACACTCACTGCAAACACCATTCCAAATTCATAACCATACCTCTATTTCTCAAGTGTCGCCTTTATTTACAATTTTAAGGGGTTTGTACTTCCAACAACAAATACCTAGGCTCAGCACAAGAGTAACACAGCAACACCTGATACTCCCATTCATTTTCACCTTTCTTAACAGGAATTGCTTCCTCTTCATTAAGTTCCCAAAAGAATGGGGTCCCTAAACCTCTTCTGAACACAGGCAATACAGAAAATGCCAGGTTACACAAGCACACACTCCTAAAAGGAAGCACAAGACATTGTCTATTGTACTGGAAACTGCTGGAAGCATCCACTTGTTGCAGCTGAATGGATGTTTGCTTCATTTCTTAAGATTTTAACACCACTCATCTGCTCAAGTGAGGCTTCCCGCTTCAAGTACCACTACGTGTTTTATGCATTTTGAACTTCACCAGCGTTATCCCCTTCACCCTCTCTCCCACCTCCTGACACCATTTCCCTAGAAGCAATGCACTTTAGAAAAAGTCAGCAAATACACTCAGTTGCTATACAGCAGCCCTTCTTCAGGGCACTAGTTATGCTGGCACTGGTAGAAAGGGAGACAAAGCACAAGTGAGAGGGCAGACCACGAGGTGGCTCTTACATTGTCTGTTTGCTGTAACTCCCCAGCAAATTCCCATCCTTAGCTCTGCCCCCAAAGAGCATCAATTTTCAGGCTTTCAAACTCTTACACAAACTTGTACAAAAAAGCCATGCTTGTTTAAAGAGATTGAGAGGTGTGGCATCAGAAAACACTCTACAGTACAGAACGTATAGTTTACAGCTCTTACAGAAAGATTTTTGAAGGCAGTCATGGATTTTTGAATATCTGGACGGTCTGGATGATAATCCTAAAAGCAACAGAGAAAACACACACTTTAATTCTAGTAAGAATTCAATTTAAAAACAGAGGCTTAACTAAAACAACCAATTCTGGAAAAGAGAAGTTGTAGACCAATGTGCTGCCCTCTCACAGCCTTTTCATTCCTCCATCCAACACTGGCAGTCTGGCTTCTAAGTAAAAATAACTTATAAAATTCTACATAAAACAAGAGACAAGGAAGACCTAGTGAAATTTTTAAACCTTAATAGAATTATAGGATGTGTTGGGTTGGAAGGAGAGCCCCTAAAGGCCATCTACCCAAATCCCCCTACAACAAGGGGGATTCTAACTAGAACAGGCAGGAAAGTCTCTGTTTTTGAGTTTTACCTGGCTTGTTACCTTTGTCACAAACTAGATCCCTTACAGACCGGTATGCCCCACTAACTGACAACCCAAGCTGTGTGACCAAAGACCCACAAGTTTTCTACATCTCCCCCTCCTTTCTTTTTCTAAAAAAAGAAATCTAACCTACAAAATGTGAAGGCAGAAACAGTAGCTCAAACACCTTCCCATATTGGAAAGATCCCCTTTGAAAAGAGTTCAGCAGAAGTCAAGAGGACTACTTTGGTGACATGTACACCACACTGAAATCCTAAGATGAGAAGCACCACTCCCTACAATATAAAGTAGCCTCAAGTATTACACAGGAGACACATTCAATGTCAAGTCCGCCCAAGACTCTGCAGGACTGTTGCAGGACTGCAGGTTAGCTTCTCTGACTGGCTTTAAACGTTTAGCTTTTTGGGGAAGCTTTAGTGCACTAAGTTTCCAACTATTGCAGCCCGTAGTTTAGAAGGCTGACAGAAGAGCAAACCAGTGTAATTTGGGGTCCCATCACGTTTGACATGTACCTTTAAAGTAATTGTTGGCAAATCATCATTAAGCTGGAACATAAATGCTGATAAGATATACCTCCATGTGCCTTTCAAGTTCTTTGAGTAACGTGGGGTATTTATCCAGACGCATGAAGGGTTTGCTGAGGCCTGTGGTCAGCACAAGGATCCCAGGGCTGTTGGCACCTTTCACCTCCATGAATTCTCCTAGCTCTTCACTGTGTACACAAGACATTTAAGCAAATTAAAATTAAATTACCAAGACGTTGCATTGGGTTCTTCAGTTTCACCCACAATGAAATCTGCCAATAGAGGTCAAACACATAAAATAACTGAAGTACAACCCAAATGCTGCAGCAGGCTTCTGCAGCCAATACAGTTAACATGACCTTTGCCAATTTGGGGTGCATCCAGAAAACAGCAGACAGAATCTAACCCACTATTCTAGACAACTGATGTTCTCAGACAGCTCGTAAATGCTACCAGCGCCTGCAGAATAAAGCACTGTATTTTATTGCTCAACTCTTTAGTGAAATGACATGTACCTTCAGAGGTAGTTTACACCAAAAATGGAAAAGCATATATCACAGAATCATTTAGGTTGAACCTCAAAGACCATCGAGTCCAACCGTTAAGCCAGCATTCCTAAGCACCTCATTAAACCACGTTCCTAAGTACCACATCTACACTTCTTTTAAATAACTCCAGGGATGATGCTTCCACCACTATCCTGGGCAGCTTGTTCCAGGGCTTGGAAATTAATCAGTGATTTCATATTTAATCAAGCATCCATACAATGTCTTTTTCCCCTCACACACTTACACATCTCACACTTGCCTACCTATCATAAAATCATACAACAGCCAACAGCCATAGGAATGGTAGATGATAGTGAAAGTAATTACTGTGCAATCCATTCTCAAATGAACCAGGGTTTCCTTAAGGGTGTACCATGCCTGCTCTGACAACAAAGCTGCTCTAAGAAATCCATGTTGTCCAAGTATCCTGAACTGATTCTTTCCCTACCCAGGGCTTTTTCATACTTGAATCACTTCTAACAACTAGTCTAGCCCCTCCATTTTTTACATTAAAGGAAAATTTTTACAGTTAAAAAAAAAGCAGTGCATCCTTACAATTTCAGCTTACTCTGCTATCAAGGAAACTTAAAATAGCTACAGCTTCTGCTTCCTTATAAAGCAGAAATTTCAGAGGACTACGGTGGAGTATAAACATTTCAGGAATTGAAATGTTCGTAACAAAAAAAAAAATGAGCCCTCTCCATGGGATAAAGGAGGTGCAGCAGTATCTGGGCTAATTTCCAGGCTTTGGAAAATACAAGCTGCAAATGAACATGGGATTCTAGAGACAAAGTCTAATAAAGGAAATTAAGAAAGCTGCTTATTAAGAAGATAATATCATCTTGCGTTCTAATTGTGTCATTCTACACGTCTGCAGATGGAGCTGCTCATGTTCTGAGCCCTTGGTATAGTAAATCACCCAGTTCCACCCAAAAAACCCCAACAAACTCCACCGTTCTCCTGTGACAGTTATGAAATCCTACTCCAAGATATTCTGAAAGTCCTTACTTATTATTATCAATAGCCTTACACTCCCATTACTACTTACATTTCATATATCCCTCCCTAGTAACTGGTATTATCTCGTCTTTCAAAGACAGCTTCTGCCTGCTCTGAGATGGGGCGAGTGTAAACCTGTGTTCAACATCAAGCAGCAGTAAAGGAGACACAACTGAACGTTACGGCCACATAAAAATCGAAAGGTGAGGATCTCCAAACCTAGGGCAGTGTTTCCAAGCAGAAGTGAAGGCGTATCTTGACCTGCTCAATTTCCCTTGGGAAAAACCACTGACAGGACACTGCTGTAACACACATGCTCCATGACCAGCAAAGCATAGAACTGCTGATTGGAAAAGCCCTTCAAAAAGATAAGAGTCCAAGCTCTACCATTGCCCTAAGTTCCATATCTACACAACTTTTAAACATGTCCAGGGATTCAACCACCTCCCTGGGCAGCCTGTTCCAGTGCCTGATGACCCTTTCGATGCAGAACTTTTTCCTAATGTCTAATCTAAACTTTCCCTGGTGCAACCTGAGGCCATTCCCTTGTGCTGTCACTTATTACAAATATGCCAGATAAAAGCATTACAAGAGACTCCCTACCTCTAACCAGACACACACTTACTCTTTCACACTTCCAAACAAGTGACACTGCTTATTGAGGTCATTTATCCAGACAGACAAAGAGAACAGAATAAGAACATGGACCACAACCTCACTATTCCAACTCTGTCCCTGAGCACCAGGTTCACACAGTTTAGTGGTTCCAATGCTCCAGTACCCTCACTGTGAAGAGGTTCCTGCTGATATTGATATGGAACCTCCTCTGTTCCAGCTGGCACCCAGTATCCACTTGTCCTATCACCAGATGACCTTGAGAAGAGTCCGGCTCCATCCTCCTGACACCCACCCCTCACATATTGATAGCCATGAATGAGGTCCCCCCTCAGCCTCCTCTTCTCCAAGCTCAAGAGACCCAGCTCCCTCAGCCTTTCCTCGTAAGGGAGCTGTTCTCCTTCCTTCATCATTTTCATTGCTTTATGCTGCACACCACCCAGCAGTTCTGTCCTTCTTGAACTGAGGCCCAGAACTGAACACAATACTCCAGATGTGGTCTTTCCAGTGCATAGCAGAGGGGGAGAACCACCTCCATTGATCTGCTAACCACCCCCCTTCTGATCGCCCTCAGGATGCTGTTTGTCCTCTGAAAGATTTATCTGAGAAGACAGCAAAAAACTTCCCTGTAGCCCAATTTAAAACTGAGTATTTGGAACCCTGAAATAAAATCCTATCTTGTTTTCACTGCATACTCCTCAATGACTTTATCTAAACACACTCTGCAGTTGCACAACGTTGCAGTGGTTCCCAAGCCATTCACTCTTCCAAATTAACTACTTGGTTCTTTATCATCTCCTTTTTAATTAGTCACAGCACAGAAGCCTATCGAGCAAGTTCAAACCTTCACTCACTTGAAATGCACATCAAGTCCTGAAAAACACACCTAGCAATGGCACGGAAAGGAAGCCGTTCCCATGGAGCAGTGTTAAAGGCTGTAATTAAAATTGAGTGACGTAATTTTCCTCCTAAAATTCCCAAGAGGACAATGATGTCTTTCATACACTTCTGTGTGTCCTTCTGACAAGTTTTGACATGCCAGCTGGTTCCAACCCCAGTGTGAGTTAGACACATAGATTTTTAATACAATAGCACCCAGGGTTTTGTCTAAGCAGCTCCACCAGGCAGACCCTATTAGCAGCCTGCTCATGCTAGAGCAACCTGCTACCTCTACAGCTTCACGGGCATGAAAAATACCCAGCAAACCAGATGTTTCTGTAGCTCAGAGTCAGCACCATTAATTACTACACAAACAACAAATCCAACACAAAACACAGCAAATTAGTGTACTTTCAGTAAAATACTAGTGGTTTAAAATACTATTAGAACACAACAATGGTTCACAAGCGTTTAATTAACAGCAGATTAGAAATCACTGTCATTAGCTTAAGAGTTCAGCTGCCCTGCCAAAGACAATGGCTCTTTCATGTCATAATTTCAATTGATGCCCGCGAGTACCACCCTCTCACAGGCACTACATGCTAAATAAAACTCCAGCCCACAGCTAAGCCGTACGTTTAAAATAAAGGTATTTTAGCTGAACAGGAAAAACTCTTCAATGGTGGAACCATCGGTTTGCCACAACTGCCTACATAAGTAGCAGCTCATAAAGAGGCAACTGAGATTTGAATTCACTACTTGCATCATTTTCTAGACTAAAATGCAGAGATGCATACAAAAGTGCTGTGCTTCATCTATCCTGAAATCTTGAGCTGAAACATTCTCCCCACTCCAGACTAGAGCTAGTTCACAGCTTGGGATATTTGAAAGGTCACCATGAAAGGTGTCTTTCAGCCCGATTAATAAATTCAAATCTTTTGAGGCAGCTGTACTAAAAAAGCTGCAAATCAGACTGGGGAGGAAGGGAAGAAAACAAGTTCAGTTGTGCCTGCAGCAAAAGAAGGAACAAAAGCAACATTTAAACCTGAGGAAAGCACACCCAGGAACCAAAGCATGAACATTTAAAATCACAACTTACACTTCCGAAGTATGCCTCTGTTTGTAATAGATGGAGTAGGAGCTATCACTGCTGAGGGGTCTAAGGGCTGCACACAGGCACCGCATTTTGAGAGCGTTGTGGCACAGCTTGGCTCAGCAACCCCTTAACCGCAGCTTTTAATTTCCCAGTCAGGCTCCTCTCCTCCGGGACTGTTGCTTGGCATATGACATCAGCCTGCACGCTTGCAGGCTCAGGGATGCAACAAAGTGGGGGAGGCACAAAGAGTCTTCTGACTCAAGCCGGTCTGTATTCTATGCTCCAGTTACTTGGAGTAATTGTGATGTTTCAACTGCACAAATTTCATCCAGACTGCTGGGTCTGTGATGCAATATGCTGGGTACACGTTCTCTAAGAGAACGGAAGAATCTAGCAAAATTAATGTTTGAGCAAGCAAAGACTTGAGAATTGCTTTCTTGCAGCCGAGAACTGACTCGACGTCTGCCACTTCGCAGAACTAAAGAGAAAGCAGGCAGACATCGTTTTTGGCTGCCTTTTCATCAAATCTAACTTCCTTTTCAGAAACTTTTTATGACAGTTAGTTTTAAAACACATATGGTGTTGTTTGAAGAAAGCTGAAAAGCTTAAAATCCTCCACCCCAGTTACTACATCCTTGACACTGATTATACTGGATCCATACTCTCATTTCTTCAGAAGAGTTTTATGTCCACCAATCACTGGGACCTTTAAGACTCCCCACCTCCCCCCCTTATATTATCCACCCTTCAGCAAGTCCCTTATCACCTCTCCTCTTGTCATTAGTGATACAGTCCACAGAGTCTCAGTCCTAGCCTTCTGCCTCCTATTTGTTTACTGGGGCTTCCGCTTGCACAGAACTTGGGGGCTTGTGCTCTTCCCCCAGGTCAGTAACATCTCATGGTTCTAGGACTCCTCATTCCACCACAATTACCAGTTTCTGTACTTGGCATCCAGAAGTGTGGGAAGGGAATTTCAGGAAAATACATATGTTCATGCCTTAGGTTGCTCATCCTGTTTCTTCTGTTACTGGAAAGCAAGCACGTGTCTATGATCGAAAGTACACACGGCACCCAACACTACTTTGCCTGAACACTACCACTCTTCAGGTACTCCTGCTCTGCAAATTATCTTCTAAAGTAAAACCTGATTATTGTATCAGATCACCTACCCTGAGACTTCAACTGGGATTCTCCAGAAAAAAAATGAAGGGATATTAGAAACTAAAACCTCACACAGCCCAGCAAGAGGCAGGAGTGTTACACAGTGGCAGAGAAATGTAATAGAGATTGCATACAGGGGAACTATAGCTACAACGAGAGAAGACAACAAGGAGAAGAGAGTTGGAAACAGGCAAAACAATCTCTACAAAAGCCATTACCCAGCTAGCTGTACCTGGCGAGCTCCACCTCTCCAGCACTAGCTGATGGCTTAAGATACAAACATGAGACATGAACGCAGATCCTAGGAAAAACTGCATCATTCCTTTAAATTGCTTGATTACATGGAAAGAATTTTAATTCTGGAAAAAATCTGCAGCAGCTGTCAAACAATTCCTGAGCATTTTTCAAACGAACTTCAACACCATATAAAATCGCAGAAATTACACTGGGAGCACCAACTCAGCAGCGACTGGATAAAAATGCACAGCGTCACACCCAGAACCACGAAGGGAGTATGTTCCCAAGTCTATGTTTAACATGCTGCCTTACGCAAAGTGCAAGCACTGCCAAACGCCACAAGCTGCTCTGGAGCATTAAGAACAAGCTGTATGTTGTGGGATTTTTCCTCTTTTCCTTCCCCCCCCCTTACACACGCTCTGCCACACCAGATCTGTGTGAAGAGCCATTACAGTCGTACAACACAGCACGCTTAAAAAGACCACAAGATCAACAAAACGTACCTGTGTTCTGTGAGAACATTTACTGCTGACGGATGGTTGGCACAGTACGCAAGGTATAAGCTTTTCATTTGTGACATCAAGTTTAGAAAACATCCTCCAACCCTCTGTTGAGCTTCAGGCAACCTGAAAACAGAGTAACCGAGATGGAATGACTGTAACACTGACACAAGTAAATTAAAGCCTGGAAAAATAGTGTTTGTTTGTTCCTGCTTCATTGTGCATCTTGGGTTTCATACAATCAACAGATAGAGTTAGGGGGTCATGACCAGCAATGAGTAACTTTTTCTTCTTTACATCTTCATGCCTGTAACTGTCAGGCCTCATTATGCCACCGCAGCATAGGCAGAACACAGCACACACCTGAAAAACCATGATTTCACACACTATTTTTCAGAAGCTAATGATAATTGGCACCTTTTGTTGGTATTTGATATTTAGTCACCCTACCTATTACTTAGATAAGTTTAGTATCCATTTCTACACACACACACATAAACATATCATGCCAAGTCTTAAAAGCAGTATTTATTCACTTAGATAAAACCTGGATGGAGTAGCAACAGGATTTTCTCTCTACCTCTGCATCAGCAGAAGTGATACGCTTAAAATAGTCATTAAAAGCTGTAAGTACCATATTAAGCCCTGATTGCAGAAATAGAAGCAGTCACACTATAGTAACAGGCTGTTTCCATGCAATTGTCACGGCTTGCTTTTTGAAGACCATCAAGCACTTTTATGTTGGTTTGTAACCAGGGCAAGAGTGCTGCTTTCAACCTATCAGCACAGAAATACTTTCTGTATCTCCTGTGTTCTTCATCTTACATGCTCAACTGCACCCCATTTGCCAAGCAGTGAAGGGAAAAAAGCCACAATTCTGTTCACAAGAGCTTATTTTGTCTGGCATAAAACAGTGGCTGAATAACAGCAGCTTCAGTGACTTCAGGGAAGAAAAAAAATACCAAAAAAAACCCCAAAACACACTCAGAAAGATGATGAAGGAAGTAGAATAGCTCCCTGATGAGGAAAGGTTGAGGGAGCTGGGTCTCTGGAGCTTGGAGGAGGCTGAGGGGGGACTTCATTCATGCCTATAAATAGGTGAGGGGTGGGTGTCAGGAGGATGGAGCCAGGCTCTTCTCAGGGTCATCTGGTGACAGGACAAGGGGCAATGGGTGCCAGCTGGAACAGAGGAGGTTCCATAGAAATATCAGCAGGATCTTCTTCCCAGGGAGGGTACCGGAGCACTGGAACAGGCTGCCCAGGAGGGTTGCGGAGTCTCCTTCCCTGGAGATGTTCCAGACCTGCCTGGATGTGTTCCTGTGCAACTTGGTCAGGGTGATCCTGCTGTGGCAGAGGGATTGGACTGGATGATCTTTCAAGGTCGCTTCTGATGCCTAATGAATCTATAGCTCAGCAAGGGAAGCAGTATTTAAAAGAAAACCTTAGATTCACACAAGACACTGTGAACCTAGCAGTTTTCATCTCATTTGTCAGAGGAACAGAGACATTTATTCACATAAATAAGGAAGGACACGATATGAAGAAAGAATACGAATATACGTGGTGTATTTTTCAAAAGGTTTTACAGCAAGCTGTCATCACAAATGGCAGTAAAAAAATATCTGGAGTATAAATATCTGAAATTGCCGTGTGGCAGCAGCTTAGAAGTGGCGCAATCAGCACAAAGTAAAAGACTTGACTTGTGATTGTGCGTCTGTAAAAGCAACAAGAGAAATAAGGGAAAAATGCAAGGCTCACAAGTCTTATTCTTAGCATCTCCTTAAGCTGTGCACTGCAGATGCAAATAAAAGGACACTCATACTTTTTCAAATCTAAGATAATTAACAAGCTCAACACAAACTGATAGTAAGAAGTATACACTCCCACCAGCTATGCTTCCTTACTGCTATCATGTTGTCACTCTTAGCACCACTCACTAACACCTGTATTAGGCTGCTTCCTATGCAAGAAAATAAATTTGACAAACAAACAAATATCATAAGGGTCTCAGAAGGGATGAAACCCATTGCTTTCTACAAAGGCAGCCCCATATAAACGACTGAGTCTAGGCTGCAGTAGGTTGTTTGGCCAACAGTGACTGTATGTCCCATGGTAAAGTGAACCAGAAGATGAAATGAAGTTTTCATCAGTCCTATGTTACAAGCTTGGCATTGACATCCTGTCTAAACTCACTGTACAACACATGCAAGATTAAATGCTTCAATTACTCCATGTTCTCCCTGCATAAAGATCACATCTCCTCGCATAAGGAGAGACATGACTTGCTTCTAAGATGAGAAGCAGTGAATTTCTGTTGTTGCTATCCATAAATAGGTGAGGGGCGAGTGTCAGGAGGATGGAGCCAGGCTCTCCTCAAGGTGATAGGACAAGGGGCAATGGGTGCCAGCTGGAACAGAGGAGGGAGGGTACCAGAGCACTGGAACAGGCTGCCCAAGGGAGTTGTGGAGTCTCCTTCTCTGGAGATGTTCCAGACCCACCTGGATGTGTTCCTGTGCAACTTGGTCTAGGTGATCCTGCTGTGGCAGGGGAATTGAACTGGATGATCTTTCAAGGTCCCTTCCAATCCCTAATGATTGTATGATTCTATAATAGCCAGTATTTCACACTGCTCTAAAGCTAGAGGAGTGCTCAGTGAGTACTCAGCTGACATACTGTTAGCTCTGTCAGAGGGTTTCATGCTAGCATTAGATCCCACAATTCTACTGAAAAATGTTGGTCTTTAAAAATAATAGTATTTTAACATCCAGATTCTCTCTTTACCTGCACACATACACTGACTGCTGGAGTTCAGAAACTTCATGTATTTGCTCACAAGAAGTGAGAAATCCTGTAGTAAATGTTAATAGAACAGAAACTAACAGCTTTCCAGCCGCTTTCCCAGGCAGGGCATGTTCAAACAACATCATTGGAAGTACATCCCAAAAAATACTCCCTCAAACTTCAAACTAGTAAGCCCTATTCTCACTCAGCTGTTTGATCCCTCTGTACAGTGTGGGAGGAGCTACCAAAAGACAAGTAAAAATTGACTGTACTCAAGGCAGAGGAAACATCCTTCCTGATTTGAAAGTGACAATCATTATGGACATCCCCAGCCAGCACACCAGGACAGACACACTGCGACAGAACATGCCACCC
Organism: Upupa epops; assembly: GCA_013397515.1. NCBI lineage: Eukaryota > Metazoa > Chordata > Aves > Bucerotiformes > Upupidae > Upupa > Upupa epops. The sequence continues at coordinate 89,669 of VZRI01013374.1, forward strand.
TGAAAACACCTGACTGCTCCATCAGTGCTCCTTAAGCGAAAGGCTGGGGCCCACATTTTATTTTCTGCATCTTTCTTTCTTTTAAGAAAAAGTTTGTATTCTGAAACCAAAGGAGTAGCTGCTTTTGCAGGTATTTTGAATCACAGAACTGTTCAGGTTGAAAAGACCTTTAAGATCAGAGACCAATAAGCTAATTCTCCCAAGCCCACTGCTACACCACATCCTTAAGTTCCCCCATGTAGGTGATTTTTCAACATAACCAGGGATGGTGACTCGAAACACCTCCCTAGGCAGCCTGTTCCAAGGCCTGGCAACCCTTTCAATGAAGGGTTTTCTAATGTCTCACCTAAACTTCTCCTGGCACAACATGAGGCCATTTCCTTTTGTCTTGTTATGTGTGAGAAGAGAGCAACCCCCACCTCTCTATAGCCTCCTTTCAGGTAGACAGCAATAAGGTCTCCCCTCAGCCTGCTTTTCTCCAGACTAAGTACCCCCAGCTCCCTCAGCAGCTCCTTATAAGGCTTCTCCAAACCGTTCACCAACTCAGAGGCGCTCCCCAGCATACAGAGGGAATGCTCTTCATACAGCCTTCCAGACAACATTTCCCACTCAGCAGCAGGTGCCCTTCAATAAATCTAAGCATGAGCTAATAATAAACTTTTCATGTAACAGATGCAGCACAAGTCTCTAACTCTGAGTACTCAAGGCATACAGCTCAGTGTTAAACAGTAAAAGGCCACAACAGTTCCTGAAAATGCTTAAATTCTCTTTTCATGCTGTAGTGCCAGGGGTGTGCGTGCGAATTAATGGCTGTTTGCACCAAGCAGACATTGGTCTTTAAAAGATCTGCAGATCTTTTATCGGGATGAAAGGCCAACTTCATTCTCTCTTATATGCTGCACATGCAGTGCGACCCAATTCAACAAAGAATGTGCAGTATAAAGATAATGAACAGACTTTGAGGGGGTGGCGACTCATCTCGTGGCTTTTCTAATCTATTGCTGCAAGTGTTCGACTATTATTAGAGGAACAATTAATAAATTGCTTTTATTAATTGCATCTTCTTTAACTGCTGAAAAATCAACAAGTCAGTGCCTGCCACCACAGCGCTTAAACCCATTAGCAGTTAATGCACTCAGTAAAGAGCAGTTATTTTTTAACTTATTTTAAATTTACATTCAAGATTGCGCTCATATTTAATACTTTAATTAAAAAAGCACAGCGTACAAATATGACACTTATATATAAAATGTCAGCAATAAAAAAAGGCCAAAGATGTGTTTTAATTTCATTTACAGAATTAAGATGACTACAACAAAGCCTCTGCTGTTGCATGCATGCTAGAGGAACCACCAGGTCATTTCATTTAGACCACCCAACATTATCTGCTCGATGGAGCACCACTTCTGCTTCTCTAGTCTTAGAACAGACTGCTGCTGCTTGATAATTTGAAGGAGAGGGAAGGAATGGGAAGAAATGCCTTGCTCAATGACACAGATTCTGATCAAAATCACTGATCAGAGGTCCTTTCCAGCCTCAATCCTTCTGTGATTCTGTGAGTGGTAGAATCACCTCCCTTGCGACCTGCTGGCCACACCCAGGATACAATTAGTTTTCTGGGCTATGGAACATCCATGTCCCAGGACTGTGACACAGGGAGCAGCCCACAGCCGCACCCAGGGATGTGGCAATAGAGGCCAATCTACGCAAGCTCAGAGGGCAAACCTTTAGCAATGCTCCATAAAAGCTTCAATGCTCAGGGTAGTGAGAGGGTGGCACGCAACTACATCCAAACTACTTCTACCTCCCAAACACAAAGCACTCACTACAGAATCGTGTGTTCTGAAAAAACCCCACAGCCCAACATTTAACACCATGAGGACTAAACAAGCCAAAGTGGAGCAGGTAAAAAGAGAAGTGCCAGCAAGGTTTTGCCACTGAAGGACTCACCAGGATTAGCTGAGAGGAAACTGAAATGATAAACTGAGTCAAGAAGGGCAAGACAAAAAAAACTCAACCCTCACACCCAAGAAAAGGGATTTGTCAAGTGAGGGAGGCTGGCAGCCAACTGCCAGGACGTTGGTGTTTGTGATATGTCAAGCTAGAAAAAACACCCTGCTGGATGTTGCTGTACGAAGTGCCTGGAAGATGGAACCAGCAGCTCTCTGCCAACAGTAAAATAAAGTGATAAATCTATTTTCAGCTCAGAAGCTACTCTGAGTTTACAGAATACAGAACAGGTTCATCAGCCAAAACACCATGGCAAAATGACAAAGAAAAAAAGGCAGCAGGGCAAGTATTCTTCTACACAATGGGAACTGTGATGGATTACATTCAAAACAGGAGCAAGCTGGATGCTCGAGTCAATATGCTATGATGAAAAGTCAACTGAAAACACAGCTTGGCATGACCAGCATATTTATGAAATTAAAATAACACAAACATTGGCAGCAACCCTTTGGTAACCCCAAGGCATCACTTCCTCTGCCCACCTACTAGCATCCATTATGCTCCTAATTTATTACACAGCAACACTTTACTTAGCAAGAAGTAGTAATAAAGGACATTATGAGATGGTGCTCTAATAGAGCTAAATCAAGTAAAGAGTACTAAAGCTTTCTGAGCTTGAAGCCACATTACAGTGTCACATTAACCTGCTCAAAACAAAGCTTGAGTTAATATTAGTGTAACTGCATATGTCCTCCCATTGTTGTTTTTCAGACTCCTTAATGACAATCTGTTCATGCAAGGTACATTGCCTAACTTCTGATGCACAGAAACAAAAACAGGGTAACAAAAGGCTGAGACCAAGTGCTGTGAGAAGGAAACATGTCAGTATGTAGACAAATAATCATCAACAGAAATCTAGACAAATCTGACCAAGTTCAATTTGTCAGAAAGAATACACTTTCTCAAAATGCAGCATGGAACAAAGGCTGTTCCAAGACCCTCTCCATTCCACTGCTCAATAGTCATCTGATCTATACTGTCCTCCTTTTCATTTTCTCCAATCCACAACACACAGCATGAGAAAACAGGGAGAGAATCCAGTGGGTAGGAGGACGTGGGATCCAAAGTCAGCAAACCTAGCCATATGTTACTGCCTAGTGGAGGCACAGATTATACTGTGTAATGACAAAGCTTCCTCTTCACATGGAGCAGCTCAGAAGAGAGGAGGGAGAGTTCAAAACAAGACACGCTGAGCTGATCTAAAAATCACCACTGCAAAACGAGGTGTTTTCTCCACCAAGATATTCACTCCTTCTCCCAGACAAGGACTACCAGCAAACTGAAACTTGCCTAAGCCCTCGCTAGCAATTCAAATTACTAACGTGGCAGATAACAGGCAAGTTTGGATTAGTAAACTGTCTCAGCTCACCCACATGGGCAGACAAAAAGAGAACACAGCAAAGGAAAAAGGTTAGGAACAGGAACGCAACTGCCAGTGGAGTTCCAACAGTAGCGAAGTGTTAGGAACATTCGAATGTGATACGGTCATCTTTTTTCTTATACTCCAAGCACTGAGGTACAAGCTGAAAAATACCTAGCCACCACTTAGGTCTAACTCATGGAAGACGACATGTGTCTTCATCCTCTTTCTGCACTTCACACTTCCTATACGGTACAGGTATTGAGGCTATCTTTAAATTCAGATTGTTCTTTCTCCCTAACCTGCATCTCTTTCCCAGTACATTTTTATGACCATCATAGTTCAGGAAACAAGAGCATTATAAGCTTAAGAATTCACAATTCATGTAAGTCACTTAATCCCTCCTCCACTGTTTCATCACAACACAATCTTCTTTCCTTCTTTTAAAGTTCATACCTCCAAAACAAAAAAAAAAACCCACCATTTCCTCTACCACTTCCCCACTGGTACCTAACAGCATCTTGCAAATTGACAGTTCCCAAACAACACCAAAATTCCTGCCTCTGCAATTGCATCCTAGGGCAAATTCTTTATCTGTGCAATCAATCCACGCATTATCCAAACATCGAGTACTGTACTGCTGTAGCAGCTTACCCTAAAAAGCGAGGGGAACGAAAATTATGCCAGACGACCACATACAACAGTAATAAACAGACAGCTGATTGTTAAATTTGAACAATCTAACAGTATCTGTCATGGGTGGTACTCACTTGGTGCATTCTTCTAGAGACTGTACAAGCATTTGCTGGAATGAACTTATTTCTTCCAGGTTTCCCATTAAGTGTGAAGTATTTGCCGAGTTTAACCTGGAGCCAAAGGAAATAAAAGGTGTTTAGGTTCACAGTTATTTGACTGCCTGTGCTTTAATAAAACCCAAAACCTTACAATAAACTGCTTACTGGTTCTTTGTCTGAAGACGTGACTGTTTGGGCAGCAAACAAGCTGAATAAAAGTAAACCATGTCTCAAGAATCTCAGAGTTCACTCAAGGAAATGTACACTGATGTGGAAATGCTCACCTTGCAAACCCTCCCCAAAGCACAAAAGATCAAGATTAAAGAAAACAAACAAAACAAACTCACATACTTTTCACTGGCTTGTAACGGCCGCAGGTAGTTTGAAAGCATTGTTTGCAGCTCCTTAGCATATTCATTTTCTGTTTCTAAAATATTTTGTAGCACCTACAACAAATGAGAGTTGCTAATTGGTATTTTCTAGAGATCTTTCCAAACGTTCACAGCACACCAGTTTTAAAGAATACTAACATTTACTTAGTGCTAGGAAAACCTAGGTTTGTAATGTAGGAACACTCACTTGACTATTGGCAAGAAAGTATTGCATACATCTATTAAACTCACACACACACACACACACAGAGCACACCATCATTTAGGCATCTACAAAAGAAGTTGTAGTGAAATTCTTGTGAGATTACATTTCAAACTTCTACTGTAAAATTTGAGAGCGATACAGTGTTCTCCTAAAGCTAAGGGTAATTATGCCTCCTACGTACTTCTGAACAGTCAAAGACCATTAGAGGTTGGTAAAGTGCAACACAAGTTGTAGGAGAAGATGAATAGTTAATTATTCTGAGCGGTAATCATTTTCTCAGTCTCAACTACAACACATCACTACTCATCTGGCTAGTAAAGCACTTAGTTATTTCAGAAGTGCCATTCTACCTAGAATGTCTGCATATTAACAGGTTTAAGTATCAAGTAATTGGCACTCTCACATAGCAGTACCATTAGTGCATCCTTTTAAAACAGGGTTCCCTCACCGTTCACTTGCAGTGCAGTAACACACACTACCATGAGAAAATTCCCACTGATCCTGATACAAAGCAAAGAAGGTGTAAGATACAGCACACACTCCTTTGTTAAATGATTACAAACCAAACAACTGGAATACCCTCAAGTGTCTGCAAGAAAACATTTCACAGGGCTGCTTTCTGGGAGCCTGCTTCAGGATATCCTCCACTATATTCACATCTAATTCTACTGTGCTTCTAGCTAGAAAGCCATCTTTTCCCCTTCCAAAAAGCTAACAATTTAGCAAGGAAATCATCAGAATTCGATGTAGTTCAATGAGCACAGCCAAGCTTTGACATTTTTTTGCTATTCACAAGCCAAACCACGAACCTTCTCATTTCACTACATGCCATATTCATCAGGCCTACAGAATATCCCGTTTCAGCATTTATAGCAACAACTGTAAGTGAGGGCATTATTCAGTGTTGTAGTCAATACTCTTTCTTGGGAAATAAAAAAAGCCATTCATTTCTAAATGCAAACCTGATGAAATCATGTTAAATAGTTCACAGTGTGTCAATGAAGAATTCACTGTTCCTTTCATTGGTGTCATTGATTCTGCTTATTCCTTGAATGCTTCTATTCATTTGGAGAGAGGGAGAGACCACTTTTGAGTTCATTCTTTTGTTGGAAATCTGAATCCTGAACTGAAGATTAAAATGTTTCCATTCTCTCCTAAAGACTATGACAGAAGAATGTCACAGGGAAAGTTCTGCCTGCTAACTAGGGAACCGTGGCATTACATGATGGGCACACAAACTGCACAAAACCTAAGGTTTTTCTACCACTTCAGACCGGTAGAGGAAGAAAATAGATTTCCTCTGGCCCCAGCACTAATGAAACCCGTATTCTCCTATGTACACACAGACCAAAGTCAACTGCTGAAATAGAAATATAACATCTATGAGGATCTATGAGGTTCAAAATTAAACGCAGGACCAATCCAACATGGCTTTTCCAACAAAAAGCTCCCAAAGTCATCACAGCCACGGGTATGGAAAAGGAGACTGAAAGTGAAGGACAAAACCAGTGTCATGAAGCACTGAGAAGCATGAGAAAAGATTAAGATGAACAAATTTGCCAGAGATCTCGAAAGGCAGCACCACTGCTCTACTTTCTCAAAGGGTATTTCCATTGCTCACTACAAGCTGCTTCTGAAATGCTTCAAATAAAACCATCTTAATCACTGGTTCTTAGAATCATTAGTGATTGGAGGGGACCTCAAAAGATTACCTAATCCAATCCCCCTGCCACAGCAGGATCACCTAGACCAAGTTGGACACAACTAAATCACTTCCCTGTGCTGGTTTGGATCTTTGAGGCATTTCTTTGCAGTAAAGAGAAAAACCCATTTAAAAGGGAGGGAAGGGAAAGCTTAAACCCATGAATTAGCAAGATGAAAAACGACTGGAAAAAGGCACATGAATGCAGCTGTAAATGAAACTATGCTCCGAAACCTCTGCAGAGTACACACAGGCACACACTGCTTTATGTAGTTCTAGTAGCTCACAATGCTACACAAAACTTTAGCTACACAGTTCCAACCACTTCCTGGAACACATCCAATCAATTTTCTCTTCTTTTTTTTTCCTCCAAGCACTGCTTTGACTGCATACATTACTTCACTTCGAATCTCTTTCAAAAAGATAAATCTCACTTACTTCGGTCTCAAACATCAGTTCTGTGAAATCTCACATCCTTGCAGCTTGACTTACCTACCTCACCGAGCAGCCCTGCTCTCAGGATTAAATGCTGAGACAGTTTTTGCTTTGAAGTGCTAAGCAGTCAGTACAGTAAAACTCAGAATTCTTGCACCAGTGCCCTTTCAGATTCCTCGCATCCACATCTTGCCCGTGCGCTCTAATAATCACCTTTCTTCCCCTTCCTGCTTTCCGTGCGTTCTGGCTGCTGCAAGACCCCATGAAACCTTGAAGACCTTGTTTCCAGAACTCGAGCACAACATTTGCCCAGATAAGACCGGGTACCAACAGCACAGCATTGAAGTGGCAGCTTTTGCAGTCCGTAACACTGATGAATGGCAGGCACAGACAACTGAGCTCATGCAGCACGAGCTCTCTCAAATCACACAGCATGGAAAATTCAAGCATGGTTGACAATTCTGTCACACATAACCCTGGCCATCTCCCTAAGGCAAAAGCTACCACTCAAAAGTGGATTTAAAGTGACCTATGCAAAAGCCTATCACCTTCTGAATCGGAGGGAGAAAAGGAAGATTTAACAGCTATGCTTGGGCATGATGCTGTGAAAGCATATTCCCACCTTATGGGAACGATTCGGCACTCAAATAAAACACCACATACTTCAGCAGAACGGTGATCAATGTCTTAATATTCCTGGATCATGAGACTCTGAGACAAAGCCCTGAAACCAGGCCCTCAAGAGGGACAATGTAAAGTGCCAGACAAGCACACCATGTTTCAAGGGTCCTCAAAAAACTGTGATGAGCCTCAATAAACACAAACTCTTCACCCAACCTGAGAAGCATGGCTTCAAAAGGAGGGCTTATTTTCCATCACTCCTCAAACACTGAGATGAAAAATCAAAGTAATCCAAATACTCATACTAGGGAGAAATTTGCCTACTTCATCATTTTTCAGAACAGCTCCTTAAAGTCCAGGCAACCATCCTGTAAAACTCAGAGATAACCAACACCATTTTCAACTCTCAAAGGACTTAAGAGTAAAAAAACCAAAGACCTCAGAGTACTGCCTGCTTTGTCTTCAGGGAATGACCTGCAATAACACGTCCACCTCTTCAGGAACACTTTACTGAATTACTTCTAGATGAGAAATGCTTCTTGCTTTATGACGAGTCTGGTTTGCATTACAGACCGCTGTAGCCTTTTATGGAGACCAAGACCTCATAGCATTAGTCCTTCTTGTACTAACCTGCATCCCAAGCCAGGCAAAGTGCAAGCATAAATCAAATACGCTCTGTCTGCTCAGCAACACCTAGTGCAAGGTGCAGCTAGTAAAGCACACTATGTGATTTGTGTAATGAACTTCAGATGGAACTCTGCAAACCCATAAAAACAAAGAACATGCTTACAAGGGAGTGACTAACACAGGAAGGCAGTGGCAGTAGTCTCCTTCCCTTCCATTAGCCTATCCCAGCCCTTCTCCCAGAAAGGGATGCTAGCAGTGCTTCTCCTACCACTTTCTGAACTTTCTCTGGACTGCCCTTTAATTTTGCTCTCAATTTGATGAATGAACCCCAGGTGCTGACTGCAAGTGCACAAATGCTTCTCGAGAAAGATCAACAGTAAAATAATGATGATGTTTACAGTATCTCAGCAGTACTGTATGGCAGAAGATAGCCATGAATGAAAAATAACCTCTACTCCCAACATACCAGCCTCAAATCATGCCCGCTTGTCAGGGAATACTTTAACGTGGACTTCAGCTTTCACTCTGTCAAGCTGCATCCTTTCAGCCACCCACTGCCAAAAGGTTTGTTCAGTGCAGTTCTGTTTTCACCTTAGTATGGGCCCAGTTTTGTGTTGCAGTGGACCAAATGTCCAAATAAGACAATTACCGAATTCATTTCAACAGAGGAGGTTCCATAGAAATATCAGCAGGAACTTCTTCCCAGGGAGGGTAACGCAGCACTGGAACAGGCTGCCCAAGGGGGTTGTGGAGTCTCCTTCTCTGGAGATGTTCCAGACCCACCTCGCTGTGTTCCTATGCTACTTGGTCTAGGTGATCCTGCTGTGGCAGGGGGATTAGACTGGATGATCTTTCAAAATCCCTTCCGATCCCTAATGATTCTATGATTCAAGGACCAGTGCTATAATTCACTATATACAATCAACATGTCATTTCTGCTCCTCCCCCTACCCAGCATATCATCAACAGTTAATAAACAGCAGTCAAAGCGATGAGAATCTTATCAGTTCTGTGCACCTGAGCAAAATGAAAAATAAAACAAGAAAGAATATGATGATCCATCAGTTTCTTTGGTCTTTGGCTGGGTTTTTGACTGTTGGGGTTAACTAAATGACTTTAAAAGCCAGCTACAGCTGTTTCCCAAAACACACATGAGTTAGAGCCTCCAAGATCACACAAGTAACTATCAAAACCACAAAAGGCTTGGCAGCATTTCACAACTGTGTTTTTATAAATTATCTACAGCTTTAGGCAAAATCCATTTTTCTTATTATTTTCCACTGAACTCCTACTCTATCACCCCCTCAAAATGGCCTGCATTACCCTCATGAAGCAAAATTAACAACAACAAGATTCAATTCATTTGGGACACTGTCAAACTAGAGTTCTAATTAAGCTGAAATTAAAAGTCTGCAGCTCTTACTTCTCATCATATTAAGATCTGTCAGGGAAATAACAACACAAGATCAAATATGATGCATGTACTTACCACTGACTTAAACACTAAAACACCACACCAAAAAACCCCGGATTTAAAGGACTGCTGTTCAGGATTGCTGGCGATTTACTTGAATTATAAACTCAACATATTTATAAATTAAACTTAAGGAAGAGCAGCCTTTTGCTTAGTTAACTGCATCCTCTCTTTACCTCATGCGCCACGGTTTACTTATCCAAAACCATGTATTTCAAGAGCAAAACAACAGGGGAAAATACCATAAAAAGAGAGTGAAAAACACAATAAAGGCATCCATCTAATATTTTATTGCTGACCATACCACTGTAAGATTCATAGACTCCTAGAACGGTTCAGGTTGGAAGGGACCTTCAAGATCATCTAGTTCCAACTCCCTTGCCATCAGCAGACACACCCCTCACTAGACCAGGGTGCTCAAGGCCCCATCCAATCTGGCCTTGAACACTTCCAGGGAGGGGGCAGCCACAACCTCCCTGGGCAACCTGTTCCAGTGTCTTAGCACCCTCACTCTGAAGAGCTTCCTCCCGATTTCTAGTCTCAAACTCCACTCTTCCAGCTGGAAACCATTCCCCCTGCTCCTACCACTCCAAGCCCTTGGAAACAGCCCCTCCCCAGTTTTCCTGTAGCCCCCTTCAGATATTGGAAGGTCATTATTGCTTCCTGCTGTCTGAAGGAAGGTGTGCTGTGCCTGCACAGGTCCATTCCACTGGGACTAGCAGGTTTGGGACACAGCAAAGAACCACAGCCCTGCCTTTATCATGGCATTACGGCTACCCTAATGCCAGAGAGCCGGTGGGAAGAACAGGAGTTAGTTTCACTGATTTCAGTTAGGGGACTGTATGTTTAACAGCTCTGATCTTCCCAGTGGTTGATGTTATTCGTGCCACAGACACAAGAGACTCTGAGTATAAAATGCTTTATGAACTCTGCTAAAAACTGATAAATAAAACAAAAGACTACGACAGCTGCTTCAAAGAAAAGAACTGCTGTCTCAGTTTTACACCAGCAGGGAGCAGTGGTTAACAAACACAGTGAGATGGAGTTTGCTTCCCAGCACATCTACCTATAGTAGAGAAAGGATTCTCCGGATGCTTACAACAGCCCAGATAAAGATTGTTGTTATGCTTGTCACCAGCATCTACCACAGAAGTCTGAGCACCGGGTTAATAACTCCTGGGGATGCTGCCTCTGGCTAAACTGTCTTTGAGGTGAAATCTATCCATCAGTGCAAGGGATTGGTTCCCAAATTTAATAATAGGAGGAAAATAATAATAAAGGAGGAAAATTATGTCAATTTGTTTCACTTCTTGTTCAACAAAAAAAATATTCTTAAGCATTTTCACACTGCAGACTTTCATCAGTACATACATACTGGGGAGGGCTCACTGCATTACCTGGGGGGATGGGGAGAAATGGCAAAGAAAATAAGCCTGATATACAAACGTCTGTTATTCACTTACTTAAGACTGTAATTTTGCATGACGCTTAAGAATACATGTGTGATAATCAGTTAAAGTAACGACGACCTTGTTTACATGATAATTCACTAAAATCCCTATCTAGTTTTGGCACTAAGACTCTGACAAGACTGCCAGTTCTTTTTTGTGCCAGGAAGAGCATTTAGTTAAACGACTTTCTATTGTCTATACAGCTGACACGGACAAAAAAGGATCACTCACCACATTGTAATAGCTTTTGTTAATTGCAGACGTATCGAAGCCTTTAGGTGGGCTCTTCAAGGTACCTGACTTGGGGGAGACGGGCTTTTCTGAAACGGCAAGATATTTTTGGGTCAATGGGGTGCAACTTCATAGCTCAAACACTAGAGGTCAAACAAACTGTTGTGAAGCATTTATAGCAGAAGACAGAGTGAAAACAGTGCCTCACTAAGAATGCACACAATCACGCTTGAAATTACCGCTAAAGAACCAAAATGGTCTATAGTTCACAATGAACGAGATTCTAGCCTCAATAAAGGCAAGCAGGAATGTTCTCACTCTTTTTCCTGGAACCAGAAAGTCAGTTAATGATGTTAACTCTCCCACATTCATGTTTTTTAGGATGAAATGTTCCCACAGACTGCAATACAAGAAGGCTCAAGGAATAGGCCCTTCTAAATACCGCACAGTTGCAAACACAAGTAGTATCATCATGCTTTAATATCAGCTTATTGAACTCAGGAAAAGCAGTGACCAAAGGCTAAACGTACCAGAAGCGGGACACTGCACTCAGCCTGGCTAGAACAGAGAATCAAAACACTTTACAAATAGCAGAGTGACTTACCCAATGCCTCTCCGAGAAAATTATCTTTTAAAACAAATAATCTTTTACTATTAAAAAATAAAAATGCTTATGCACTTGAGAGCACAGGCCGTAACAACAATATAAAGGTAATCCTTCCTACAATGCCACTGAGAGTGTAACACACACTCTTCCTGCAAGGTCAAAACAACAGTCCTGAGAGTCATCTGAGTGCTGACTCCCAGAACAGGGAGGCAGAGAAAACACTTTAAAGCCTCCCTTCCCACCTCTTCCATTCACCTAAGTCAGTCACAGTGGAGCAAAGATGAGGGGAGAGGCAGCTCAAAAGCATCAGGCTACAGGCTGAAGAAACAGCATGATTTACAGCATCTTTTTGACTTCTCACACCTGACTTCGCAAACGACCTAGAATGTTTGTCAGACTCTGTTTATCATGGCATTAAGGTGTTTTGGTTTTTAAAAAGCAGCCTTGTCTAGCAAACAAATTTCAAATAAGCCCTTTGGTAATTTGCATCCAAATTATAAAACGGCAGTGTGTTAAAAAAGAGCTACCCCTTCAAAAGGGGAAAAAGGTAGAAAAATAAGAGCATCATCCAAACGTACACACTGGAAGTCGTCACCTTTGTTTATAAAAGCAAACTCATGTTTCAAACACATTTTAATAAACATGTATGAATAATTTAACTCTCGTTCACCTGATACCTCAGGCCAACTAAGAATAAATTATGCAAGCCTCAGCTTCAGACCTGCCTTTGCCAGAAGCCCCATCAGTCACACTAAGGGAAATTCCCACAGATAGTAAAGCTGATGAGTGAAATGCCACTATAAGCAGAACAGCCCATGTGCCGGTACCAGCATCCTGCTTGACTGGATCCTGAGTAATTTAGTGCTTCTTCAAGCTGTCCAGTCACAGCTTCATAGATGTTGCAATCTCAGGCAAGTTGACTAGAGATGCAGGCCACCCCTTTGCCACCAGTGTCAGGAGCTCCCAGCAGACCAGTGGGACCCGAGGCTCAAGCTAACAGCCTGTAAAGAGCAGCTCCAGTCCCAAGAGAACACAAGTGGCTTTATCTTTTAAGGGGATTTTCTCTGTGTTGCCCTGTAACTCCCCTGAACGAAGCTATTCTAAAAATAAAATGCAGTCTTAGAACTGCCAAAAATGGACAAAAGCATTTCTCTTTAAACATGTTTAGAGATTACAGTAAAATCCTTCTGGTTTATACACTCTGCTTACCCATCCAGCACACAAACCTTTAGCCCCAGCAGTTACTCAGCTGGAAGCACCAATACTCAGCCACCAGAACATGCTCTGCTATACAGCCAATTACTAATGACAGTACAACTCCCAAACCCTTAGAACAAAACCACAGACCTGAGCAGATCTGCCACCAAACAGTGTGAAAGAAACTCCTGAAGTCATGTTATACCTCTCATGTATGGGCCAGTCACAATTTCTCTGTACTGACTAACAAAAATGACGGTTTATACACGCTTGGCCTTTTTTTCCAATCTCTCTGTAGGCTCTTGCCTTATCCTACAATTTATAGTCACTTTCAGGTGCCCTAAATAATATATAAATAAATTCAAAAGGTCATTTCTATTTCTGTTGTAGAATTACAGAATTAGACACAGCAAATGAGTCCCACTCTGTCTGGTATTCTGCCCCTAAGCACTCTCTTAAGACTCCGTAAGAGGAATAAGGCAGTTATGTTGCAATTAGCTCATTGCACAACACCTTACACAGAGTCAAATACTGATCTTGCACGCAAGAAATCATCTTTTAAGCGTAAACACAGGTGTTATTTATCATCCTTCTTGACAGAACACTAGAGTGCTTTTTCAAACAAAACATAATTCAATTTTCTTTTCAAGAACCATAGAATGGTTCAAGATGGAAGGGACCTTAAAGATCATCAAGTTCCAACCCCCCTGCCATGAGCAGGGACACCCCACTAAACCAGGTTGCTCAAGGCCTTATCCTATCTAGCCTCAAAAGCTTCCAGGAAAGGGGCATCCACAAGCTCCCTGGGCACCCTGTTCCAGTGTCTCAGCACTCTCAACGTAGAAAAACTTCACCAACCTCTACCACACTACAACCTTCTTTCAGGTGGCTTTCAAGGGAAATAAGGTCTCCCCTCAACCTCCTTTTCTCCAGAATAATGGGAACATACAAAGCCTTTAAAGGTCCACAGGTCTAAGACCACAAGTTTCTGAAACATTAGCAGCACCCTGGTACCATGCCCACTCCAACACTTAAGGTCTGTTTCTCAAAGACCTTGTCTAAAAGATGTGAGCTAGACACCAAGTTTTCCATACAGAAGACTCTTCTTTCCTCCCAGTCACAATGTGGATCCCTTACATTAATGCTGAAAACAGTGACAACATGCACAGCGTATGATCAGATCCACAGCAAAAATAACCATCTGCTCAAGTACTGCAAGAGATTGCATCCAGCTGACGACTGAAACCAAAAGGTAAAGTTACCGCTATCGATTTCTTTCCTGATCAAAGCATTAAATAGTTTAACTGCACACTTGATAATGCTTCTCAGAGGCTAGCGACAACCTACACAGGAGTCGCTTAACAGATCATCTTTGAGTGGACAACAAGGCTGGCACTGGCTTCTTAACATTATTCTTCCAGGAAATAATTATCCTAGGCAGAACCAGAGCTTAGAATAGCTGTTCCTGTAACCTTTCCCTAACATTTCCTAGCACCACAAACTCCCTAAAATGAAGATACCTTATCCTTCACAAACATCACCATGGCTTTCTACTATTACAGGGCTCTGATGTGTAATCTAGATGCAAAGACCTGATTTAGGCTATTTCATCCTCCCATGAGAAAGGAAAGACATGTCACCCAGGGCACCAAAAGCTAGGTGGTCCCTACCAGGGAAGGTCCCTATCAGCAAGTTCTGTCTCTCTAGACTAATCTGTTCAAGTCCAGCACCAGCAGCACAGACCTAAACTTGTCCCCAGTCCTCAGGCTGCCTCAGGCATCATTTCAACATGCTACACTCTACAAAACAGACACTGCTAACACACTGTCTCCCTAGCAGTATTTGCTGATCCCAACCTCCATCCTAACTATGTCTGCAGAGTAACACTTGACCAAAGAAAATGCCCCTTCAAGTGTGCACAGTTTGGGAGAGGAAAAGTAATACTCTTAATGCATTTGTGAGGTTTTCTTTCCTTTTTGTTTTCTAACCCAAAGCTAAGAAGCGTATCTGTCGTTTCCTCACGCACCACAGAACAGATACTCTACTCTGACGAGTCTCCTTCACTTTTTCCCACTCTGACTTCATTTTTATTAATGTACAATCAGAAAAACCACTAAGACTGTAATGTTCACTGAGCCTCACACTAACACAACTGTCAAGAAAGCATAACAGAGGACAGGCTAGGACAGAATTAATGTCACATCAATTCCAGCAGAGGATTAGAATACAGTCTGTGACACATTAAATGTAATTTTTCAAAGTTCTGTTCCCTTTTGCGTAATCTCTTGCCATTTAAATAAATTACACTCTGCCAAAAGCCAGCAAGTGACCATGTGATTTGTTTAAATCCAGCTAACATCTGACAGGAGCTAAGCCACTACTACATCCCATTCTCACCAACTGCTACTCTTTTTACCTCAAAGGAACTCTTAACTCACTCTCTAATTCTCCCCTGTATGAGACAGAAACAGCAGTGTAAGAGACAAGACTACACTTACACCTTCACCTCTCCCTGCTCCACTTTACATGAGGAAACAAAAACCTCCCCACAGCTCAGTAAGGCCGCACAGTCAGATACATAACAAGTACACACAGTATAAACTCCTCACCCTCTGTCCTCTGTAACAGTACCAGGAGATAAAAATAAAGTCCTCTCATTTCAAAGTACTTCCTGAGTAGTTATCAAAGGACATTAAAAAAGACAAGGGACTACAGGGTTTAGTAAGGGAAATTGCTATGGGGCACAGGGATGGGGGGGGGAGGTGCTGCCCAGGGGGGTTGTGGAGTCTCCTTCTCTGGAGATGTTTGAAACCTGCCCGGACTACTTGATCTGGTGATCCGGTGATCCTGCTGTGGCAGGGGATTGGACTGGATGATCTTTTGAGGATCCCTAATGATACTAGGATTCTATGATCATCTTTTTTGCTCCTTACAGTGTAGGCAGATGCCTGAAAGGAAACTAACAAATGAATTTTTAATTCTATTTGCAAGTTTGATCATAAGAATCACACAGTTTCAGACAAATCAGGGGTGTGGGGCAAGAAAAACAAACATACTCAAGGGCAAAACCAGCCTTTTCCATCTCAAGTAAATGTATTTCCCTGAAAATGCAGTCACTATCCAGACTGGGGACACTGAACGCTGTGCTCTGTTCAGTGACCCCACTACCTGTCCTACAAGCATTCACAGCTCCCCCTCTTACGTGTATTAGCATTCTGTGCCAACTCTAATGGACTTTGTGAGAATTAAAACAAAGAACACACATGTGTAAAAAACCTTCCTACTCCTACCCAGTTTCCAGCTGACTGAAGGGATTTATTTAACCAAACCCAGCATTTCCCAGAAGCCCTCCAAATAACTCATCAAAAATAAGAATTTCTAACTAGATGCAGTATTTTCAGCCATTTGGAAGAAGAAAGAAGGGTGGAATCTCACTATTGACGTCAGAGCTTCTTTAGAGCATTTTGAAAACCATAAAGATGTCCGTTTTGTTCGTGAAGAGACGTTAATCAAGAGCAAGCATTTGAGCAGGCGTATCCTCAGCCTTTCTAAACCAATTCATCGTGCCATTCTGCTGACACAAAATACATTCTGGATTTCAGCTTGCAAGGCAGCAAGTTCTATTAACACTTTTTGAAAAGCATCGGGTTGGGGGTGGGGAGAAAGCACTGATGCTTCAAAGCATGAAGCCCTTCGAATATTTCTCGCCTAGAAAAAGTGATGTACACAGTCACCAGGAAATCCAGAAAGACAGACAGTGCAAGACTGTCGACTCAAGAAGTGTCAATGAGCCTGACAAAGGCCAGCAAAGAGTGCAGTAGAGACTGTCAAATCACACATATGACCTAGGCGTAACTTCTCACGAACAGCTATCAGAGCTTATTTCAGTAGAAATCAAGTCTGCACTCATTTGCTTCTAAGCAGTGAGACACTTAGGCAGCTCCTCTTGTACAGCTTTTGATTAGGTTTGGGGTTTTTGGTATTGTTGGTTTTAAAGAGATTTGCAGGAAACCTCACACTAGTTACACCTAAAGCACCAATTCCAAGTATGTCAGCACATGAGCCAAAATTCAGCATTCTAGGAATTTACACTGGTGAACTTAAAGCAGCCAAACTGTGACAAGAATCAAGAATCCTTAAGGATAGAAAGGGACCTCAAAAAATCATCTAATCCAATCCCCCTGCCACAGCAGGACCACCTAGACCAAGTCACACAGGAACATAGCCAGACAGGTCTTGAACGTCTCCAAAGGAGACTCCACAACCCCCCTGGGCAGCCTGTTCCAGTGCTTCGGTACCCTCACTGGGAAGAAGTTCCTGCTGATACTGAGATAGAACCTCCTCTGTTCCAGCTGGCACCCACTGCCCCTTCTCCTATCCCCAGATGACCTTGAGAAGAGCCTGCCTCCATCCTCCTGACACCCATGCCTCATGAATGAGGTCACCCCTCAGCCTCCTCCAAGCTCATGAGACCCAGCTCCCTCAGCCTTTCCTCATCAGAGAGCTGTTCTACTTCCTTCATCATCTTTGTTGCTCTATGCTGGACACGCTCCAGCAGCTCTGTGTCCTTCTTGACTAGAGGAGTCCAAAACTGGACACAAGACTCCAGATGTGATCTGAAAGAAACTGGCAAGAAAACAGAATGGGGGGTTTCTCATGCTCACTGTTAACTCACAAGTCCTACAGCACTCTATATAGCTAACTGGGTGGGTGGGTAAGAGTTTCTCAGGTGGCTGTAAATGAAGTTCAGCAACTGCAGTCAAGCTTAAACAAAGAGACTTACAGTTTTTAATGAACCATCAACCTCTACCCAAAGCAAAAATTTATGCAAATAAGTTCTCATTCAAAACTCACCATTTGATTTTATTTCTCGTACGTAGTTACTTGGAAACCACCCTGTTTTGCCATTGAGAGTTCCTTCCCACCAGCCTCCTTCTTCCACTCTTGTCACATGAATAATATCTCCTTTTGAAAAAGAAAGTTCATCTTCATTTGTCTGTTGGAAATTAAATTTTGCTCTCACCACCAGCTGATGGTTGCTGTTATCTGTCATGTCCTAGGAAGTGAGAACAAAACACAAGACCATCATGTCAGAGATGTTAAAACAATTGCTTCTGCTTTGTTCATGCAATATCCATAAAACAGAACTAGCCTCTCCTTCACACAGAACATGTCCCACACGTTTTCACTCTAATCATTTGTAAATAGATGAAAGGCAGAACATCTCTAACTATTTGCAATTTTTAATAGATGGATTTGTATCGAACTGGAGAATATATTGTCTTGTTATAGTCCCTTCAAATCAAAGGGGGAACCAGAACTAAATGAGAATGACACTCACTAAAAAAAATAAAATTGGCTTTTCTGCACACATTTGGACTGCTTAGGGTAACTACAAGGAAACACCACCTTTACAGTACAGAAGTGGGATTGTGTGTAATGTTCTGCATCAAAAGGAATTGACTTTAATTCTTGACACAGTTTGCAGCTTAAAACCCTTTTTAGTTTCCTTTTAAGAGATCAGGTTGGAAGGTTCCACATCCGAATGTCTAAGTCACTGTGGGCTGCTCACACAGGAGGACAGTGCTCTTCAACAAATAATAAACACTTATGCAAAGAACTCACAAATTACTTGTCTCCATGTTAGCAAATGTTACAAGTCTGCAGCAGGTCAGACTTGCAGTTGTCTGTGTGTATATAAAATATGTACATATATATGTGTATATACATATATATACACACACACACACATATATATATATATATATATATATATACACATAATTGTATGTAGGTATCTGCATGCTCCTCCCCTGTCACAAATGGACACACCTCTGTAACAAATCTCATGAACAGCATTTCTAAGAAGTCTAATTAACTACATTCAAATTCAGCACTTTGCTCTTGAGTGCCTATTTTTAGTATCATCATCATTCAATTATCTCATGAGTTAGGACCACCTTTTACACTACACTTGCCTTAAATACTTGGACAGCTTTAAATAACACCAATACAATCTTCTGCCCTGAAACGTGTAAGTAAGGATCGATACCTCTGTAACTACACAACGTAGCTTAGTGAGAAAATGACGGTGGAAGCAAAACTAGCCAGCTATCCAAGTACCAGAATTACATGTACATGCTGCCTACCTAATGGAGAGGATTACGAGATGCACTGCATAACATCACTTAAAACACGTCAGCTTAATTCACATCCCCAGCAATGTTGTAATTGTAACACAAAATTCAATTTAACAATTAGACCTTTAATGACTGAGAAGCTGTAGGAAAACGAGGCCAAACGCAACTTGGAAAGCCTGTAAGAAGCCCCAAGATACTATAAGATCTCTATGTTTGACAGTTTGATCCTCACATTTTCGAACAGGTGCCTCTCCCTTAGTCCTCTGCCTGTACATCACATGCTTTCATCTGCTGTGACTGCTCAGCAAGAGAAAAGGTTTTGCCTTAGCCAACAGCAGAAAGCCACAAAATAAGCAGCAACATTTCAGTGACATCAACAACTACAGTCCTTTCACTCTGCAAGAATGGCTCTCAGGTACAGAAATTTGAGTACAATTTGTCAATAACAGTTCCAACCTGATCATACGCAGCAGCAAAACCAAACTAAGAAGGCGCTTGGCCAGTGGCTCCTTTTCTCCTCCCTTTCTTGTACTTGTGTGTCCCTTTGCAACTTTCTGCAGAGCTGTTAGATCCCCAAAGTGACAGATTAAAGCTTCCAGTGATCCAGCTAACAGCTACTCCCACAAACGCTGCAACAGGAAAACTGACTGGGCTGTGAACAGCAGACTGGGAGCTGATATTAGTGGCCTCGAGCAAGAACTTGCATGGGCTCTGCTCACAGAGAAAAATACAACCAAACCACACCTAAGAATGCTTAAGTCCAGCACAGTGCTTCAAAGTCTCACACGGCAATCATCACATAGTTCAAAATTGCCTCCTTCGAGCATGGAAAAAGCAGTGGAAAAAAGTAGTTTGCAGTAGGAGCATGAACTCTCCTTGCAAACCTTTGTTACTAAAAGCACCTCTTTCATCACAGTACGTTTTGGTGTAATATTCCATCCTGATTCTGGCTCTTTTGTAGAATAGCTGCCCATACTCTCAGTTACCTAAAAGCTAGTCGAAGGTTTCGTCTTGAGATGTAACAGAAAATAGGAGTAATTAGAGACACTGCCAACATTAATAATGCCACCTTTGCTGAGACTTTTAATATCCTTGATTCATCATCTATAATCCCAGGACACAAGGAGAAAATGAGACTTTGTCTTTGGAAAAGCAAGTCCTTCTACTGAAAAGTCAGAGCTAAATCCAGGAAGGTACTGTATATGCAGACAGCATGGCGTTCTGAGTGAGGAAAACGATAATGGAAAGTTCACAGAAAGCTGCATGTGCTTTGGAACATCACAAGAAAAGCTGCAAAAACAACATGTCATGCCTGAAACACAGAGGTGAAAGAGAGGGACAGTTACTCTGCTATGCTATTCATTACTTACAGCCTTGTAGAAGGAAGAAGAATCAAATCACACCTTTCTTACAGAACTTACCAAACTCCGATACTGTCCCTGAAAGAGTTTTGAAGTTCTACTGTGTAAAGACTGGGATCCCAGAGAATCGAAAGATTTTATCCTATGAGATGAGGGACGTGCGCATACAGAGTCACTCCCCAGCCCTATGTCTGTAAGAAGGGAAAAACAAGAACAGATTTTGAGAAATCTGCATAAAACTGCTGCTTACCTCAGTAAGATTCACGTGCTTAAAGCAGATTTGATGGATCTGAGCTTGCTCAATAATTCAAGGTACAAAAATGATAGCAATCAAAATGTCTGGAATCCTGAGACACTCTAGCTGTTTATTCCCCACACAAGCAGGACAACTATTTGAGCTGGTTAGGAGAAGGCGGAGGGTTAGGGCTGTATTTCTCCATTCCTGCTCACTACCAGACTATTTAAAGGTAATTAACCAGCATCGTTTAGCTAGTGGCTGAGAATTTCAAATGCATCAGACTTGCTTGAAGTAAAGCCAGCCACATCTGTTTCTTAGCTCTTCCCCCCACCAATCTCCCCAATTAAAACATTCCTTCCACTGTCTTTTTTCCTTCATTGCATTGTCTCACCCCAGTTTTGCAAGCTAAGCTATTTTTTCCCCTCTGGAGGGAGAAGGAGGGATAGGAGGTATAGAAAGGAAAGCTGTTTGCTCTGAAAAACATCCTCCATAAACTTCTCACATACACCCCCACACACACACTTTCATTTGTCTCTTCTCCTCCAAGAAGCACACCTGTTGGAGATGTTTGTCCATAGAGCAGTGTCAGGTGCTACTGGAGTACTGCTAAGATCCCTGGGGAATGCAGGAAGGTATCAAGGGAGAATCAGCATAGGTCTGATCTCTCCGTCCCAGCCAGGAGTAAGCTGAGACACTAGGGTAGCCCCAGTCCCAGGCATCAGCACCACCCTGGGGATGGGATGTTGGCCGACCCACAGGCAGGGTGTTCTCATGCAGATTAGCAGGACTGAGCTGCACTGAAAGCAGCTCCTAAGGGCAGGCTGAGGGTCAGTGCTGGCCACAGCATCTAACGGTGCTGTTGGCAGTCTCTCCCCAGCATTATGGTGGGATGGGGATTGCTCCTGGCTGTCAGCTCCTACAGCCCTCACAGTCAAACCCCCAAGAGGGGGCTGCTTCCACAGCCCTGGCACAGGTGGCATGTTACACATGGCAAGCACTGCTCCCTTGCACAAGTACAGCAAATGATTCCTTTTCCTCGGGTTTTCCCCACATACAAGGAAATCATTCCATGAACATCAGAGCTTCGAGGCCACCTGAAAATGACGCAGTGTCCCAAACTTAAGTCCTTTCACTAGAACACACAAGCCTCCCAGCTGCTCTCCTGGTTTTCAGGCTTCTGATACTTGCTTTTCTAATGGTTGACTTTGCTTCCAATGCTTGACCCCCATCTATCAGAGGTACACACACAGTCTCCTACTGATTACTTTCAGAGTGAAGTAGACTGTGATTCTGCAAACCCAAGTGATTTATGGTCCAAGATAATGACACACAGAGGCTCAGTTCCACAAGACGACTGGTGAACAAGGTGTATCTGCTGTACCTGTCAAACTTGAAGGGATAACTCTGTTCATATTAACCATAAAGCCTTTTACCTCAGGACAGCATCCATCAGCAACTGAGATGCAGGAGGGGGGAAAAGGTTTGAGATTGACAACTGGAACAGCAGTGCTGGCAAACAACACAGCCAAAACCTCCTCATACAGTTCATCCAGGAAAACAGGATCAGGCTGACCTATGGCAACATGTTCCAATCTCTGAGGAACTCTGAAACACACTACCTACAATTTGTTAAAGTGCAGCCCAATTCCCTAAAGGTTATGTTTTGCAACAGGCGCTAATACACCAACATCTTTTAAGGGTTGAATTAGAAACTGCATGTGTTTGAGCTGAAAAGGAAATAACCACAAATCACATGCAAATGGCAGCGATTTTCACCAGTAATACCTGAATATTTTCAAATCAACTTGAACTTCTCAGATTGAAAAGGCTTGCAGGCCACACGTATCCATTAGTTTCCATTAAAATACCAAATAAATATGATTAATGAATTTCTCGATGGAATTACTGTCAGAAAAAGGGTTCAACTTTGCTGCTGAGAACTCAAGAATCTTGAAAACCACATCTGTGCGTGTTTGACCAGTCTTACAGAAACATATTGGTTAGAGGAGACATTTAAGATTATCAAACTCAACCACTGACTCAGGACCACCAGGTCACCACTAAATCATGTCCCTCAGCACACTTCCTTTAACTATCTCCAGGGTTGATGACTCTACCAACCCTCCCTGGATACTCTACTTCAATGTTTGATTAATCTGATTGGGGTTTTTTTGAAAGCTTCACTCTTTGACCCATACAAAGATTTCCAGAGCTCATTTTATTCTTCTCTACCACTTTCTCAACTTCCCTATACCAATTCTTCTCCCCTTACCTATCTAAAAACAACTGGTACCTTAATCCCATCCAACTTCCCAGTTAAGAATTTGATGGCGTATATCCATAGTAGCTTTTTATTAGTCTTCACACTCTTTCTTCTCAGAGAAACCTGTGTACAGCTGAAATACTTGCAGACCCAGCTGGAGATCTGAAAGCCATCTGCCAATACTAGAGCAGGGAGATTGTGTAGAAGGTGTTTTAGAAGCTGTCACACAACTAAAGAAAATTGACTGGAAGAGCAGTCAGCCAGGAAGATTTACACAGCTCTGCTTGCTCCTAGGAATGAGGCAACACCTCAGCTTGCATGTGGTTTTGATTTTTCAATCTCCATCTTCATCACCCACCACCTCAGTGAAATGTATCAGGCTGGGTCCAAGTCAGCTGTAACTGCGTGAGTGATAACCTATTGATGTCTGGACCAAACAGCCTCACTTTTTGTCACATCCTTAAAGACAGCTATGATCAGCACACCGCAGTTTTAAAGATGGACAGAAATGGTCTGTTCCTGCATTCACAGTTAAGCCGAAAAGCAGTACTTGAGCTGATCCAAGCACCTTCAGTGAATTCAGTGGTATAACACCATGCCCATTCATTAAGATTTTTGTTGCAAAACTCACTCTTAAGGGGTGTTTTCTGATGGAAGATTTTTTAAAAAGCCCAAAAAGTGTCTCTGTTGTAGCAAAGTAGAGGAGTTATTATAAAAGTGCTAGGAGACCATGCCACTGTACATTAAAATCCCACTGATCCAGCACTGACTGTACAGCTGCCATTTGCTTCTCACATAAAAGTGAACAAATATGGCCCATCTTTAAACAATTCTCTCACAAGACTGACGACCGTTATTGGAACTTGCTCTTGACAGTGTAAAGACCCAGCACATAGCAGCAAGAAACCAACAAGGGGCAGGAATGTTAACATGTTTTGATTATTCTCTGGTCCAGCAGGCATTGTTCAACAAAGCCTCACTTCACAGTGAAGGGCAGACAGCTCCCACCTGTACACTATTTCTACAGCTTTCTCCTTCCCATCAGAGAACTTAAGGTGGGTAGTTTGTAACTTCTACCTGTTACTTAAATAAAAAGTGTGGCTTAAGGGATCAAAATTAGTGGGGAATGAAGAATGGGGTGGGGGGGTGTGTAGCAATAAAACTCTTGACAAAACTGAGTAAACACTGGATTAACTGAAGTGGAGCAGAAGTTAACTTTAGCATTGCAAACTGTGGAAAAAATAAAACAATGGAAGAAACCCAGGCCCTTTTTCTAAGAATTCTTGCCAGCTAAAAAGTTCAGCCTTAGCTCCACTGCAAAGCTTTCATCTGCAGAAAGAGACTAGAGAACCCAGAGAGGCCAAAGTCTTTAATGTGAACTGCAAAGCTTCTAAATCATTGCATTTGTTCATTTTATCATGCATATACCCACAGGTATAAACAAACACTGATGTAAACTGAAGAGAACAAAGTGGGCACCGAGACAGAGACTACTTACCTGCAGTCACTTTATTTAAAGCCACAAGAGAGCTGAGAACTTTGCTGAAATTCTGTCCCTGATACAGGTCATTTGCATCAAAAGTCTGGAAACAAAAGAACATGCAATAAGTTGCCTTTACACTAAGCATTGTTATCCTGTCGTGCAAACAATGACTGTAGAAGACACTGCTTGATCCAGGGATCAATATTTCAGTGGGTGTTCTGGAACTCTGGGTTGGAGTGCTTTTTTGTTTAGTGGGTTTGTTTTGTTTTTTGAAAAACACCCGATTTTTAAATGAGACAACAATGTAGAAATATTTGCATTCAAGAAACACTAAAGAACATAAGCTGAAAACATCAAGGGTCATTTAAATTACTGCAAAGTTGAATACAACATAATTTTAAGAAGATCATAGAATCCTTAGGAATCGGAAGGGACCTTGAAAGATCGTCAGGTCCAATCCCCCTGCCACAGCAGGATCACCCAGACCAAGTCGCACAGGAACACAGCCAGGTGGGTCTGGAACGTCTCCAGAGAAGGAGACTCCACAACCCCCCTGGGCAGCCTGTTCCAGTGCTCTCACTGGAAAGAAGAGGGTTTCTGGGTACCATTCTCTTTTTTTCTGTAGCAGCTCACAGACAACATGCCTGACTATTCATATAGTACCTTTACATTTACTACAAATATCTGTAAATAGTCCAACGTAAGTGCCATCTCTTTATTATGCAAGACCTAGAGGAAATGAGATTTCCTGAAAATTAATCCATTTTGCAAGCAGTAAAGTAGTTAGATTAGATGGAAAATAAGCTTTGGGAAAGGGGAGAAATGAAAGCTGAGGAGTTTATTTTACTTTTAACTGTGGGAAAGAGATCCAAAACCTCAAACTATCTTGTAGAAAACAATCCAGTAACTTTCAAGCACTGTATGATGACATTAAACATCTGGATTTTCAGAGGGAAGAGAGGAGATTAAGAAACAAAATAAAGAGAGACCCATAATATTTGCCTGAGGTAATGGAAACACTCCTCCCCAGTCTCACGAAAACAGCTCTTCCAATAGATTCTGCATAGGTTGAAAGGAGCCACAGTATTCCCTTGTGCAAGACTAGAAAGGGGGCAATAAAAGACAGCTAATACAGTTGTTCCAACTGATTTAAAAAACAAAGACATTTTGTTTCCTGCTGCATAGCAGTTTTTATCTAAAAAGTCAACAAAAATCTGTTTGTTTTCCTGATACCAGACCCACTGCACAGGCACTATTGGTACAGCAGAAAGCAGCCTTCAGAGCAGGAGCAGAAAACCCCTGATTCCCAGGGGAGAAGAGAGAAAGGGACAAAAGAAAGATCGCTGAACTGAAGTGGTAATTTCCATGAAAGTTACTTAAAGTAACCACAGAAGGGGCTGCCAGACCTGCTGTGACTGGTTATGTGACATACTGACAAAGATAGAGCAGAATTAAGAAATAATGAGTGGCAATATTATTCAAATAAGGAATAAAACCCCTGCCAAAAGCAGTCACTATTGGACTTGTTTACGTTAACATGCATGTTTTTTCCTCCTTAGCCTCAGGATCATCTCTGGTCTCAGCAAGCAGCAGTTCGACCTCAGCTGTACAGGTGCCAACACCTCTCAGGCTCAGGAAGTGTGTACACAGATCAGAAGAACAATACCACAAAGCAGACACAGAATCAAGCAGAGGCAGTCATTAATTGTACTCCAAGCACTTATCACTCATATAAATAAGTCCCATAGTTATTCCATACAGCTTCACTGGGTACAGGTAATTAAAAGGCTACTCTTACATATTTGAAGTTAAAATGGGGGAAGAAGGACAAGGGAATCGCCTAGGTTTGAATTTTGTAGGGTTCTTAAACACCTCCTTGTGTT
>VZRI01013374.1:116193-127094 GCA_013397515.1 Upupa epops
AGGGAGAAGACGACAAAGCAAATCATCTGATTTTACAAAAATAAAGATATGTGGAGTTTTATGAATAACATAATTTTAACAAATAGAAATTGGAAAAGACACCATTAAAGGAACAGCAGAATGCAGAATACCTACAGCCAGATCAACCTGCTCAAACTGGGGTAAGAAACTCAAGCCGTTACGGAACAAGGGTTTAAAAGTTTCATTGTTAGCTACTGCGGTGGATTTTAAACCAGTGAATTACAAGCATGAGCCAAATCACAAATGCAACAGCCACGATACTAAAAAAAGGAAATACGTGGGACATAAGCACTGGTGCAGACATCAGAAGGATACTGCTGGGGAGAGAAAGAACTACAAAAAAAAGGAATTAAGAACAATATTATCAACTATAGTTTAAACTGAAAGAAAGTCTTAAATCCATTTTAAGCTCACCTTCATTGTGGATTCCGATAAAACCAAGAGCTCCCCAAAGCTGGGCTAACTGGAGAACAACAGGATGCAAGGAAGTTGCATTTCCTGCTCTGCTGAGACTATAGGAGACACCAAGAGTGATTTGATTGGATCATCCCAACACGTATTGTACCATAAAAAAGCCTGTATCCAGGACACACATCCAGTCTGCTGCTCCACAGGAAACACCACAATGGGAGGATACGAGTAACAGTTGCTTCCTTGTGATTTTACATAAGGCAATTGTGACAGGAAGCCACGCTCAGCACGCTCAAGGCCAGTATAATCATTAATATTCATTCATGATAAAGAAGGAGGGGGACATGACACCTCCAGAGAGATTTCCTCCTAACATAACACATGTTTTTATTCTTAAACTAAGATAAATGGAGAAACCAAGTGAGGTCCTCTGAAGTTTTCAAGCTATTTGGTTATGAACTCTACCTCTTGACTAAGAAAAAGAATTGTTTTAAAAGCAAACCTTCACAACAAAACCAAAACTAACCACCCCACCACTCACACCTTTCTATCCCAGCGGTGGTTTGTGCATTTCACAGTATATCTGAAAACTCTGGCATGAATAAAAGCATCCAGATGCTTTAAGGAGGACTTCCACTAGACTGCCTATGAAAGCAGTCTGCACCATGTTTTCACAAGAAGTCCAGCTTGCACAGACTACAATCTCCATTCTGTTATTTATAGACAGATCAACTGCAAGATCCAACTCTTTCGACGCACCACATCTTGATGCTAAAAACTCATTCACTAACTTCCCTGTTCAGC
The DNA here is from genome assembly GCA_013397515.1 of Upupa epops. Lineage (NCBI taxonomy): Eukaryota > Metazoa > Chordata > Aves > Bucerotiformes > Upupidae > Upupa > Upupa epops. The sequence continues at coordinate 117,430 of VZRI01013374.1, forward strand.
ATTACTTAGGTAACAACAGTTCCCCCATACAACATCAACTCGCAACCTGCAAGAATCAAAGCTGAACTTTGAGATGCAACCATCAAGGAAATCTGTTTTCATATTGCAAACTATAACCAAATCACAAGGTCTAAGTGTCTTCTACAGCACTAGAATAACTTTCCAAGCAATGTCAGGAGCACAGTGCAAATTCAATGTTGTACATGCTTACAGCTCTTAAAACCTAAAAATGCTAATGCTTAAAAAGATAATACCTTGAAAATGTTGAGATTTGGTCTTGTAAATATCACATGAAAGGCATATCTAGCCATTAAACAAGACTACACAGAAATACTTCCAGTATGCCTCTGCTTTCCAGCAAACAACATTTTCAATTCCAGTGGCTCCACCTGTGACGAAGTTCACCCAATGCTTATCTTTAAGCAAGACAGTCAGACAAAACATTAGTCAGCATGCAAGAACAAGAGTGTCTTAAAATGCTTTAGGTGAGGGCCAGCCAAGCCACAGCTTTTGAACAAATTGCTGAAACAGCCCAATTTTGTGTTTAAATTAAAAGAATCAACTGCATGCAGATATGGCACACCTATTAAAGATAGATGTGAACTGCAATTAGAAGCCCAACACTAGAACAACTTTGCAGTTACAAACACTTAGCTGGGAGCCACTGAACTTCAAGGTTACCTTATACACCCATCTACCTATTCTTCCCAGGTATTTTAACCATCTTTCCTCATGTTCTTCTCCTCTGGATTTCAACATTTGACATATCAATGTCCTAGGCAGATACTCTGTTCTGCTGCTAGAATAGATCGAACTAAGGGGTCGTGTGTGATGTATAACAACACATACACACTTAAAAGCATGCCAGCCATTGTGATCATAGGACTCCAGTTGCCAAAGCATGCTGGTTTCCTAACCTGACCCACAGATGGTAGAGGGTGAGGAAAGGGAAGCCACAAACTCCAAATATACAAGCCTGGTTTTCCATAACCATGCCTCCATTTTTTGCCCCTGGGATTTCAGCTGGCTGCAAACTTTATTGTTAATAACTTTATGACCTCTTCCAGGTCATTAATGAAATGTTGAACAACACAGTTAAGCACCAATGGCAGCAAAACCCCTACACCAAGGTGTATGCTGAATGGCTGGTCCACATTTGTAACTCTATTAAAGACTACTAAGCCAGTTTTAAAATTAAATTCCAGGTGAGCCATATTGGTTTTTCCATCACTGACATGTCTTAAAACATCAAACAAAATGCCTTACAGATATCCATTTAATCCACATGGTTCAACTACCAAATCCAAGCTAATTGTAAAACAGACTGGCCTCTGCATGCATCCGTTTCAGATCCAGCCCGTCCCAAATGGCTTTAGTCATACAGTCAGGTAATTTTAAGTCATCTAAACCACCAACACACAGTAGATGGAGACCTCTGTTCAAAAGGTAGTTATGATCTTACAGCAATAAGGAAATAAAAGTAACAGGACAATGCTTGTCTGATCACATCCTTGCTGTAAACCAGTACCTACTGGAATTGGAAAAATATTAACTAGGGAATTAGTAAGAGGAAAAGGAAATTAGAAACTAAGGTTGAGAATACACCTGGTGAAGACAACAATGCACACAGTAAGTTTCAGCAGCATTCTTTCCTCAAGGAAAGGCTTCAGACATCCTTCATACTATTGTAGTCCCTGCTTCTAGCCCTGTTAAGTCAGAAGCCAGTTACAGAAGAAATACTTTAAGTTATTTCTTTGAATAAGACAAAATATACAACTGAAGATGGGGGGGGGGGGAAATAAATCAGGAGGTGGTCCAGTCATGTTTCCAAATACACATTTGTTCTCTACAAGTAAGTCTCCTACTAACCTTAACTTGCTTCTATCTGTAAACCACTACAGTACTAGATCTAACAGTCATAAAAAGCACTTCAAAGTAAAACCAGAAAAGGCTTTTCTTAACAAATATTTCCTTGCTAGGCTAGTGCCTTGAATATACACAAGTATGGTATTCTCAGCAGACAATAACATTTCAAAACATCCATGTGACAAAAATAGATGACTACTTCCCTTACAGCACTGCACGGATCCTCAGCTGCTGCATCTGTGCAGCACAGACACGACTGCTCCTGCTAACCCAGTCAGCCATTCCCAAAATAAGCTGTAACCCCCGGGCTGTCTGTATTACACTGACAGGACACTTTCCAGCTCAGTGCAGTGGGCTTTGGCCATTAGTGCAAAAGATTATGAGAACACTGGCTCGCTCACCCCAAGGAAATGAAAGGAAACAAGCAGGGCAGCTTGGCAAAGCACAGCATGACCCTGGACACGTCACTCCACCTGTTCCTAGCACACAGGATGCGGTGTTTTTGACCACCGGAGCACAAACAAACGAGCTTGAGGAAAAAAAAGCAACTCACAAACAGATGACCTTGAAAAACACCAAGAGATTCCAACACCTCTCTTAGTTGAGCCACCATACCAAGGTATTTCTACACCTGGAGTAAGTTGCAAGGGGAAGAAAGCCACAGTGGTCACTCAGTCCACTCCCAAGCTGGAAAACAGATCTCACAGGGCAAGCCTACAAGCAAAGCACAAATTTATTTTCTCCTCACATTAGGTCAGCTGTAAGTGACGCTGAGTCTCATTCAGCTGTCATGCAGCAGCTGTTCCTGAGCAGCACATTATCATCTGAAAGCTGTGGCAGTGAAAGGAAAGATAAGAAAAGCAGGGAACTGTGATAACAGAGGAAGGGAAGGGGGAGAGGCATTGATTACAAATGTTCTGGAAATCTCTACAAAGCATACTGTTGCCCAAACATAGCACAAGAGAGCTAAAAAACCAAAATCAAGTTCTGTTTCGAAACTTAAGAGAGGAAGGTTGCAAAACGACGTTCAAAAGGAATCAACTAGAAAGCTTTGCTTAATTCCTACAGCTAGTGAGTTTTAAGACCGGACATGTTATCTACAAAAGCAGGCACAACCAGCAATAAAAATGGGTATGGAAGCTTGTAGGATCTGTGTGTACATCTGAGTGTACATGAATGCATCTAAATACACATTTAGGACACAAATCTGAGGATGACTAGGTTAAAATAATAAATAGATAATAAATAATAAATAGAACAACAAATAAAAAATTAGTCTCTTAAGGTGGGAACTTCAGCCCCCACAATTTTGTGGCCAAACCAGCTGTATCACATAACTAATGATTCTGCCGAGCATTAATTTCAAATACTACATAATGTTATACCCAAGTCCCTGCTTCAAAAGTCAACATCTAAACATTGCCAAAACTAAACACACACGATTTATTTTCCACCAACCCCAGCAAGAGGGCACAAAAAGACACATTTTCCCTATACAGAGAAACACAGTTCCTTCTGGAGATGAACTCTGTTTCAAAACTTGCCAAATCTGTCTGGATTTAGAACGTGACACAGACAGTCAGTACCTTCACATGAATTCTTTACTAAAAAAGTTCTAAAACCTAGTATTTTTAACTATAAACTTCTACTGGTAGCAAACCAAGATGCCTTTTAAAAAAGAGAGGGTAGCACTGCCTATATTTGCATAAGTACCTAAGAAAACATAAGCCTGTTCCAAATTTCTACCAGCACTGCAGAACAATGGACTACATCAATAACACCTTCATCCTAAATCACTTTCAAATTGCTTTTCAATCTTATAGATTATATCACCCAGTGATAATCTCAGATGTCACTAAAAGAGAGACTAGGTCTAGTAGTACACGAGTGGGTGCAAAGGCTTTCAAAAGCTCACACTCCTGGAATTACATGCAAAACAAAAGGTGTTGGGATGAGGTAACAGTAGATAAAATTTTATGGAGACACTGAGGCCGAGATGCCTTGGTACTTGCCAATGCTTCAGATTATACCTACTTGCTTAGCTGAAACACAGCAACTGTATAAGCATCTTCTAGCACCAATGAAGGGAGGCACCTTAACAGGGAAACTTGGCCAGAAATATACCATGAGGAAGATTCAGACCAGTAAAACCTACCTCTTTCCAATACATACAGCAAAGAGCTATGTAAACTACTCTTCTAAAATAAATCAGGAAGCACAGCTGTGGAAATAGAGGCCAAAATGCATGGAGAATACTCTTTAAGTAAGAAGACACAGAGGACCCAGAATAAAACCCACAAAATACACACTAGGAAATAAGTACACACTGCTCTGCTATCCTATGAAGTAGAGTAAGCACTCTGGAAAAAAAAAAATCATCATTTTCAGTTAGTAGGTGTATAAGCCATCACAGACTGCCAGCATATTCGATATAAAAGGGTATGACTAAATAATTGCATGCCCTGGGGAAAACCTGCAGGAGAAAGGTAAAAGGATACGCTACTGAACTATAGCTTTTCTTTCTAAAAAGAAGAACTGAAAACTCTATTTTTAACTTCTCACAACAGTACAACTCCTAAAAGTGGAAGAGCAAAAGGTGGTTGAATAAGAACTACAAAATCAGATGCAAGCACCTTCACTCAGCTTGAAGTACAACATGTACCTGCTTAGATGAAGGCCTGCTGTATATAAAAACAACAACACATCCAGATCACCAAAACTGGATGCTCGGCTAACTTACATTTATTTTCTAAATCTGGTGATGGCTTCTGTTTAATCTTCTTTGCTCTAAACCATTAACATAGGCTAGCAATCTCTAAGCTATACATGTAGCCTAGCAATGCTCCAGAGGCCAAAGTTCACATCCCTGCCCTGACACAACTGCCTCACAAGACACCAACAATAAGATTTAAGAGTGTCACAAAGTACTCTTCCTTTCTGGAAGTGACCCAAGACACACATGCACACACACACAAATATATCAGTGGGGCTTCCCAGCTTATATGCTACAGAAAACCTGTTATGTATCAGGAATCTTCTGCTAAGGTGGTGGCTCCTGCTTTCACAGTGTTTCTTCTGGACATCACATCTTACAAACTTCCTCAGCACTCAAGTGAGTGAACCAACAGAGAAAACTACCACTAGGACTGGACTCACTGCCAATAAAAAGGCTGGCCCAAATTTTAGTACAATTCAGGAAATTTCAGAACAGCAGCAAACCCCACAGAACTAACAAAAGAATTTCCCAAAAGAAACATGCTGCAGAGCAGAGCAGCTTCTAGCTCCCGCTTTTTCTCCCACCAAGAGGAATGTTAACATCTACTCTAGGACTGTTCCTCTGATCCAGAGAGTAGATACTTATATCTAATGAAACTGGTTTCTTCTTTTATGAAGTTCATTAAAGATCAGTGTGGGAAGAGAAAGCCTACGCAATCATTTTTTAGGCCCTTCTGGAGAACAGATGTTGATAATTAGCTGGGATTAGCTTGTCAATAACTTACAATTACAAAACAACCAAGAAAAAAAGAAATGGCAGGCTTTGGTCTTCTAAATTCACCTGACATCTGGAACAGCATCAGCTGGTCACATTCACATGACTGATCCCCATCAGAGGGGAACAACCACAAGTCATGGGAGCAGCTGGTCACTTGAATGGGTGCACTTTAAAGCACAGTGACAGACTGCGGATTTGGGAAGCTACTCCTTCATCCCACTGCTTCTGCTGCTTCAGACCCTATTGGACATTTATCTTTCTACCAATGCTGTTCAACACCACCATGACAAAGCAACATACAGAACACAAGTCTTCTGGAGTTCCAGTTTAGATTATGTCAATCTAATGCCCTGAAGTACCAGGTATAGTTTACAGGCAGATATCCACCTCCTACACTTCAGCATGAAGGATAGAGAAGACTTGAGGCAGATCTTACTGCAGCCTTCCAGTACCTGAAGGAGACCTACAGGAAATCATGAGGACTTTTTACAGGAGATTCCAGTGATAAGACAAGGGGGAATGGTTTCAGGCCAAAAAAAAGGATACTTGTATTAGCTCTTAGGAGGAAAATCTTCATTGTGAGGGTGAGTGCTTCATTGAAGCACTGGAACAGGATGTCCAGAGAAGCCGTGAATGCCCCTCCCCCAAAGCATTCAAAGCCAGGTTGGATGGGGCTTTGAGCAACCTGGTCAAGCAAGATGTGTCCCATGGCAGCTGGGTTGAAGTGATATGATCTTTCAGGTTCCTACCAATCCAACACATTCTTTGACTCTGATTCTCCATAATTTAAGCACACAAAGTTATCTTATTGAGATCTGCCACTTGTTTCCCATCTTTAAGTATAAACACACTCTTCATACATCTACCATCTCTTCCTGACAAATCCTTATGGAATACTTGAATATGAAGTTTATTTTCTAAACTCAAGAAGTTTAGAAAACCTCTAAACTGAACATCCCCATACTCTTACCTACAAACACAGGAAGGATGCCTTACCATAACTGATTTCAGATGCCTTCTGTCTAGATATTCGTTCTGCCAACATTTTTCAACTCGTTTAAGTGTCGGTTTAGTTTCAAAAGCCATGCAGTATGGAATGAGGAAAGAAGTCTATATAATGCAGCAAAAAGCTTTATTTATATAATAATTATATAAATTATTTAAAAAACCTTCAGAAACCCAGCTTCTCATGGTCCAAAATAGGTAGCACTACCTGCATTCCAGCTCTTCATCTGTAAAAGTGGGAAAATAGTAGCTAAATCCCAGTTTAAGTCACTATCAAAGAATCTCAAACACACAGGAAGATTGCCCAGACATCTTGTTTTAAAACAGGCCTAATCACAGATAGACACACCCAACACATGTCAGAGAGCAAGAGCTGGGGGCAGGGGGGAAAAGAGTCATCTTACTGTGAGAGATTTTATACTACATGAGGTTATCTTCTGCCCTCTTAAAATAGCCTGCTGGATGTTTTACTGTGCTACCACGTGCTCTCACCACAACTTAAATGCTGTCATATGCTCACATTTCATCTGGAATAAATGCATATAGCTAGGCAATCAGATGATGCACAGATTAAGCGTCAAGGGAGACAGAGCTAGGAACAAAGCACAAGCCACAGAAACAGTCCCACTGACCTCAAAACACACCATTCCACCTACTGCTTATCAGTCTCACCCTGCTGTGTGCACACACATTTCTTAAAGATATTAACAGAAGAAACAGCATTTAATACATATATACACACACACACACACACATATATATATATGCTTACAGCATTAAACTTATATTGGTAGCTGGAAAGGAAAGATTGACTGCATTAGTATTTTCAGAGTTCTGGCATGGGTCAGAACTACACTAAGCTTGATTAATCGTGTGGAAAAAAGCAGGCAAGGGAAAAAGATAACATGGAAATACAAGAAAAGAGTGTCAAGAATCTGAAATCCCTTCTCACCAGAAGGTTGTATCATAAATCTCAACTGCTTCCCGAACATACTGTACCAAAAAACAACAGCTTACAGCATTTTCATATAGCCTGTTGAAGCTTTCATTTAGAATCAACCAGGAAAACAGAAGTCATTTCAGAACAGTTAGCAGCACTGAATAGTAAGTGTTTCAGTATTTCTCCAAGCAGTATCTAGGAGTAGCATTTGTTGAATCAGGACAAGCACTTAAGAAAAATCAATGACAGCCTATTCAGCCTCAGAAACTGCATCTAAGAGTCACCAGTAACAAAGCATAAAGGCAAATACTACACAGTAATACCTAACCAAATGTTCTTCCAGCGGTTTGCGTCACAGTAACTACTGGCATTTAAAAGCTTTAAATGGACTTTGTTTGATTTTACACTTCTATAGTCATGTCAGTAATCCATGTGATTTCAGCTTCTACAAAATCTACAGAAATTATTTGCACAGCTAAAGTGCAGTTAAAAGAATCACTTCCTTTCATTTGTCATGACCTCACTTTGTCCTTGCCCTGAGCATCCCTTACCTCTGGCACAAAGAGAAAGGAAAAACAACCTTCTCACCTTTTCTGTGCCATCCATTACCGAGACCCTATCAACCCAAGGTATTCATCTCTTCTGTTGACAAAAGTCACTACATTCATCTTACAACTCACGTGAACTCCATTTCTTCCTTTGCTTGCAACAAGTTCTGTTAAATCTTGAAATGCCAGACCATTCCATTTCTTTTAAATACAACATTCCTGCTGGGTATTGCTGTAAGTAGAGTTCATCCTGATGCTACAACTCACAGAACAGTCAGAGAGAGTGACCAAGTTGTTCTGATTTGGCAGAACTATGCGCTATCTGCCAGTTCAAAGCACCCAGATATTACATTGAAATTTCAGCTATAGCATACAACATAGTACTTGGCACAGACTCAGTGGTGGAGGAAGGGAAGACAGCAAACATGAATCGAGCCTTTAAAGACCAAGAAAGGAATGAAGGGAAGAGATCCAGAGAATTATAGACTAGTAAAGCAAAAGCCTAAGCCTGGTAAACTGATATTTGATAAGCTATAGAGAAGAACAGAATTGGGGGAGTTTCCCCACACATAGAAATGGAAAAGAATTAATGTTTTGGTAGAAGAACGCGATCTTTCCAAAATGCATCTGTACTTCTCGAAGCATCTAGCTGTAAACAAAGTGTTGTTCAGTTAACACACCATACCAGAATATCCTTTGAAAAGGCACCTCATCAAGGGCTGATTTTGTTTTAAACAAAGGTAATACAAGCTAAGAGACTCCAAGACTCAGAGGTGCTCCAGAAGTAAGAAACAACTGCTGCGTACAAGCAACTGGTTTTCACTATGAATGGAGTATCAAAAATGTCCCATACAGACATATTAGGACTCGTAATACTCAAAGTAATACTCAGAACACGCACGACAACTTTACGTGCTTTGACAACAGGCATAAAGAGTGAACTTTGTTGAGGACATAAAATTATTCAAGGTAGTCAAAACTTGAACTCAAAGCAAAGACTATCATATGATTTGGTGGATGAACAAACGTCAAAGTGGCAGATGAAATCCAATACTAACAAACGCAAAATACTTCCAGTCAAGATGATTAAACACCCATCCCTTGTCATTATATTTGCATTAAAACAAGTTCTGGATTTGATATTCCCATGGACAACTAACAACTGCCAAGTAACTACTTCAGATCAAGGATCAGCCAAGACATGAAGTCCAAGAGAAACAATACTGGAAAACTTGGAAAGACAGAGGCAAACAGTTGACTCTTATTTCCACAGCACCTCTATAACTTAAAATGCTACTCTGGTCCACCACAGTACTGTAAAACAGGAAAACAATTAACAAGTGTTTTTACAGCTACATCTCTGTGCCCTAAGCCAACTAAATTAATGTAATGGATTTCATACAAGAGGAGACTGAATAAACTAGAAGTGTTCATCTTGGAGCATATGTGAAGCAGCAAAGAACACTTGTGCTGTATGAAGTCATAAGTACCACAAAGAAGATCCATAACCCAAGAACAAAGTCAACTACTGCCATCAGCTGCAGCAGCTGAACAAACAAAAAGAAGGCTTCCTTAAGATGTGAAACTTAACCCTGGAACTTAACACCATAGGATGCTCTAAGTGTAAAAGAACACAACCAAAAACCCTCAGAACAGCTTTGGAAAACTCTTTTTAAAAAAAGCATAAAAGGAGGTCCATTGAGCTGTGAAATACATTGTGACTGAAAGATACCATCCCTGACTCCTCAGCTATGGGCTGTCAGAAACTGCAAAGGCCTAACAGAAGGTATCATACTGTTTTCACCACTTCCCC
>VZRI01013374.1:127181-157680 GCA_013397515.1 Upupa epops
CCCCCCCCCCTTCTCATAGGCATCTATTACTGACCCTTATCTCACAGGATAACTAGGTAATCAGATCTTAATCTGAACTTGCATCCTTAGACCATTAAAGACTATTCTCCAAAGTCAATTAGGCCAAAGAAAGTTTGTTATGCTGAGATAGTCACTACAGAAAACCCCCTCAGTAAATCACTGCTTGAGCAATCACTAGCCTTTATTCCCTAAATTCTCAAAAATGGTATTGGAACATTTTACAGTTAAGACAAGATTTAAGAAGTTGAGTTGTGCAATTGCAGAGTCACACTGTCAACTTTATTACCTACATCAGTGTGACCCAAAGGGGCAATGCAAACTCAGCACCTCCCACAGATGTAACCACACACACCTCTGGTGTGGTATTTGGCCACAGGTCAATTAAGGGGTGAGTCAGTTCAGCTATAAAAACATATGCAGCCTTAGTTTTCCATAACATCAGCTCACAGAAACAATGCACTCTGTAGTAGCACAGTCTGTAGCTCTAGTATTGGAGAACTGGTAGGAGTATGTCTACAGCTGTGGACTAAGACGACTTCCCTTCAAAAGGGCAGCCCACAGCCACAGCCGTGGGATGTGCAGCAAACCACCCTCACATTTAAGAGATGCAAACACTGTCATGCTAATATCACTAAATGCAGCACTTAGACACTGACATTTGTTTTACAGAAGCCCTTGCAAGACTTATTCTAGAACACCTAGAATATCCTGCCTTACTGTGTACAAAGGTTGGTGTGTTGCCCAATACCTGACCAAGCAATACATGTACAGGAGATGCTGCTCATTAACTACCCCACAACATAACTAGTTTTAGGGTACTGAGACATTAAACCCAGCTGTGATGCTTTAATTTTAAAGGATGCTGCAGCAGCTTCCACACTACCCTTTACCAGCTACAATAGCAGCACCTTCCAGACAGACACTCACACCACTTCACACCATCTTTTAAAATGGAGTTACTATAACACACTTCAAAAGAAGCCATAATGTAACACCTGAACTGTACCAAAGCAATCTAAGTTCTGCTTCATGGCAGCTCACCATTCTAACTATGATCCCCCGCTTCATGGCAGCTTAACCTATGTAAAGCAGTTCTGGATTCCAATACAGTCGGAACAGTACTGGCTCCTTCCCAGTTCCACCACGCTGTCCAAACTACTGGCCAAGGTATTCTATCCAAATCTCTTTAGGACCAAGAAAGTAGGTGAACAGCCATGCTCTTTGCAAACTGCTTGAGCCAGAAGTTTTCAGACAGTCAAAAAAGCCACAGCTCACTGCCTCAAAAGGCAGGATGCATCTGCTTGCATAGATTCCCTCAGAGAGGCTTTTTAAAAGGCAAGAAAACAAAGGAGCAGAGAGTTTCCTATTGTGAGGGGAATTTCATGCCCTTCATTAACTTGCAGGAAGGGCATCTGAGGCTGCTTCTTTAGGACTACAAAGGCTCCATATTGTACAGACACAAAAGAAATGTAGAAAGATTAAGTCTTAATATTAAAATCAGGATTCTTTCAAACAAACCTCAGTGTATCCCACTTCAAGCATCACTACAGTTACCTAAGGGTAGACTTTGCCATGAAAATGTAATTATTGTGCTTGGGTAGTTGTTGTATTAGCTAGTGAAACCACTAGTATTCAGTAGGCAGTGAAGACACTCCTTGATGATACCTACCTACCTACTACCAAGAACAGACTCAAACTTCAGACCAATTACAGAGAGCAATCATATGGAATTCAGTCCAGTTTTAAGACTTCCAGCAGCAAAGCAAAACCACCAAGATCTAACTGAAGAGCTCAGAAGACATCACCGTGACATCAATTCTCAAGAGACAGCAATATATGTCTGGCAGGCTTTGCTGCAGATCAACAGTCCCCAGGACTAGGGCCTGGTAGCCCTGTCAGTGCTAACACTTCCCATTAGCAGATCTTTTATTTTCTCTTACACTTTCCTAAACATCAAGCATACAGACTAGTATTTTTCCTGTAGTGCATGTGCATCGTGCTTCATTCTGTTATTATACGTACTTTGTACAGTACCTCCCTACCCTGTCATTACACTGAGAAAGCAATGTTGGCCAGAATTCAATTTTGTGAAATCCAACCCTTGATACAACTAGCTCCCTTTGCTTTGGAGCCAAGCTTCTGAAGGCTTTCTACCCTATCAAACTCCTTTTCCAAAATGTACCAGAAATTGTCTCCTAGAAAAAAGAAAATTCACCTAGTTCTTTCCAGCTCCAGGCCCTTTAGCTTTGTTTTGTTTTGTTCATTTCTTCTTCAAAGTAGTCTATACACGCACTTTGGAAAGAAAGTGTCACACATACACACAGGACTCCACTCACAAAGCACAGAGCAGAATGATTCCTGGAGATCTCGCCACAGTTAGGATGCTAATGCCAAGAGAAGGAACTGCCAAAAGAAAGCAAGAAAGCAACTGTCCAACTCATATGCTGGGGAACAAAAGGCAGATCCAGAACTGAGGAAGCAGGGTGGAAGAATGACAGAGCCATAGTTAAGTCTCATCTAACTTTAGGAAACCCTTTCTCAGATGTCCGAGCCCACACTGCCTCCTTCTGCATCCCCAGTGGAACATGCATCCCACGCAACCACAGGTCTCCCTATAGAGATATTTCTGTTGTTGACTATAAAAGGAAGCCTCCAGAACTAACTTTAGCTGCAGTCCAGCAGACAGCACTGAAACCAAGAGTAGGGAAGGATAGTGTTACAGAGAACTGAAGCCTTTGGAAATCCTGCTCCTTCTTAACCATGCCCTCAGCTACAAAACTACACCCTCCCTCCTTTCCCACCAGTTAATGATCCCATCACCCCTGTCACCATAACAAGAAGAAACAGCCACAGACCGAGACAACTTTTATTTTCATTTTTTTGCTGGAGTAGCTCTGTGTTGCTTCACATGCATAACAGCACCAGATCTAGTTCACAGGAAGTAGAAAGAATAGAAAGAAAAACATCTCTCTCTTCAAGCAGAGATGGCACCAAATTTGTCTCAGTGATCTCAGAAATCACAGCTAGAGAGCAGATGTTAATCTTCTAGAGGAGAAGAAACACTGAAGCTGATCACTTGTGAGAGTATGCAGAAAGAGCAGGATTGCAAATGCAAGTGGGAAGACAAAGCCAACAAGGGAGAATGGGAGAGGAGAAACAGAAACAGTTGTCAAGAGCTTGGCGTGGAAGCCAAGTCATGTCTCTGCTATCAACAAATACTCAAAATGCAGCCATTGAGAGGATGCCCATCTCTTCCCAGCTCAGCACAAAGAAACATGAGCTTACTACTGCTAGCAGATACACCAACAGTTCAGGCGCAGAGACTGAGCAGGAGAGACAGCAGTTCTGCTCCCACATATCAAACATACTGCCACAGGGAACTTTTATTCCTTCCCTTTTTTTTAAAAAAATCTCAGATCACCTAAAAATGATGTACAAATTCACTTCATGATAATCAACTCCTACCATTTCCCTCAAGATCTCTGTTCCCATTCAGTACAAAGGATAAAGCTGGTCAAAGGATCAATCAGGAAGTTTTAAATAAGGATTTGCCTGTAAGGACATTTTCCAAACCCCAAATCTCTCTCATATAGGACATCCTCCTACCCACCACATTCTGTAGGCAAATACTTTCACTTACCTGGATTAAAAGCAACTTCAGAAAAAGGGTCCCGGTTTGCAAATTAGCTCCAAAATTAATTTTACAAAATAGGAAGGCTGATGCAGCAGCAGACAGCACTAAACTAGCATTGCCACCGAGTCAGAAACTACTCCTTGAGACGCCCATGTCATCTACTGCAAAATCAGAAGGAACAGCAGAAAGCAAGCAAACACCCCCACTCCGGCAGAGCCAGCTGACAGCTACAACAGAGAAATTAGTTTCCTCTACCCACCACAACGTTGCTACATCATTATAGAAAAGTCATCTCACTGCATTTGAGCTGGTCCACTGCTTGTCTCCTCTGCAGCTCAGAAACCAAGGCTTTAATTTACACAAGGGTTTAAATGAATTTGAGACAGAACTGCGACTATCTTCCCTACTCTGTGCCAGCCACAGCTGTCTCGTCTCCCACAGTGAGCCAATTTAGTGGGAAAGAGCAGGTTAGCAGGGTTTCTCCTACCAGCCCACCTCCCTGCACCACCTCAGTTCAATCTGACAAGCACCAATGCTAGAAGAGGGGAAGGGCGAGGAACATGCAGCCTGAGCTGCTGTAGCTGCACTGCTGCAATGGTTTTAAGCTAGCCTAAGACCAGAGCCTGCTTTCAGTTCTCTGTGCAGCAGTCACAGCTGCAACCGAGGTCCACAGGAGCTGTGTAAAACTAAAGACATTTCAGCCTGTTAAGCTCAAGCACTGCAAAACAGGGCTAACACTAATCTTTCATACAGTCTTATAACCCAACCCTAAAAAAGTTCATAAATATCTGTTACTACTCTGGAAAGCACTACAGTTCATGCAGAGGCTACCAACATCCTTCATGGCTGTTTTGACCTCGAGATGTTTTTACAATACAGGGATAAGGACCCTACTTAACAGTAAACTAATTGAAAACTTGACTTATTTACATCTGCGCACAAGCAGCCCGAATTACACACTCTTGAGTGCCAGTCAACCAGGAAAAACTAAGGACAGCATTTTAAGTGACAAGTCTTTTATTTCTATCTTAGTACTTCTCCAACATCAGAGATTTTTGGACTGTTCTGAAGACACATCTACATTTGCTGACAACAGCTATAAATAACATTACAACCACTCACTTAATTCTAAGTGATATACTGACATTGGAAAATGAGGGGGGTTTTTGTTATTAGTGTCTGCTAGAAGTAAGAGATAACCCACCTTGATAAGCAAGCACAGGCAGGAAAGAAATCAACAACCTGACAGGCATCTTCCTAACTTTAGAGTCCTCCAAGCCAACTAATTAACTTAAGCCATAAATAATATTTAAATGTTGTCAATTTAACTATCAGCAGTTTGCAATATCAAAGTCAGCTAATTACAACAACTTTGTATCTTAACTGCTCTTTCAGTTTAACTGCCAAGTACAGAAAATACTTTAGCTGTACTTATACACAGGAGTTGTATTTTGCAAAATGCTAACACAACACCAGAGTGAAGAGCTAGCCCAAGGCAAAGGGTGGAGAATGCATTTTCTTGTCATTTACTTACTGTGTACTCACAGGCCTACAGGGTGGATGGATTTAAATGGCCTATTCGAATCATGATTAGATTAGGATAGATTAACATACTGTTCCACATTTGTAGTTCAAGCACTTCACTAAACATTGTGTATCAACCCTTAGGAAGTAAAGATTACTCAAAGAACCTGATCAAGTGACGAAGATAAAGTAGCTCCTGATTTCTGTACCCAGGCTGCTTTCAGACAAAACATGGGAATCAGTTGAAGTATACATTTTTTACGCACTGTGTGTGGCTAATAAATACACAGAACATGCAAGGAAAAAAGTTTCTGCACGTTTTGCATGGAGAAAACAGCTAATTAATAGGAAGAAGTACTTTTGCCCGTTGATTTAAATCAGACTGGTTCTAGGCACTTTTTGCTGGCAGCTTTTAGAAATAGGAACTGTCTTTTTCTTAGATTTCATTTGTATTCATTAAGCGAGTGAACAAATGGGGGTAAGAGAAGATAAATTCCACCCCCTCTCCCAGACCCTTTGCTTTGTACTGGCTGAACAAACTCAAAGCACTTAAAGAATAGACTGATCCAGCTGAAAAGTAAGTAAAGGTCTATTTATTTTAGGTTGGGTTGCTGCTGCCAAAAGAGGAGGTTCTGATCCTTTCCCTTCTGCTATGCCATTTGTGCCATAGTCACTCAACTGATCCACTCTGGTCCAGAGGGTCAGTTAAAATGTTTTCCTTCCTTCAGTGTAATAGAATAACCAGCAAAAGACTAACAGGGAAGCAATGAAGAGTTAACTAGGAGTCTGTCAGTTCATCAACAAATAAAACATAGGGTGTTTCTGCTCTTATTTGATTATAAATACAGATGAAACACAGCTCAAACTCATCTAAATGGAGGATCATGAAAACTTGGGAAGTACATGCTTGCTGTCAGACTTGTAAAGACAGTCATACAGTGACTTGACAAATGCCTGGCTATGGGTGTTTCTATGGCCCACCAACCCAAACAACTCCCATTCCAACAGCACACACACACACACACACCCCCATTAAACAGACATACTTGAGTAATTGTCCATCAACTGGATTCTCAGAAATTAATTCATTTTGTTGAAAAATAGACCAGGACTTCAAATTCCATCTAGACACCTGCTGAAATACATAGTCCAACTCTGAACAGACGACCCCAATGCCTTCCCTGCATGAAGCCTGGCACTCAGACTCCGCACTCAGTCAACTTAGCTCACCCTTCCATCAGGGCTGCATTTGGGGGAAGCACAGTTTAACAGTTATAGGTTAGGTTGGTTTAGTGAGTTTTTTCTGTTGGGATTAGGTTGAATTCTCTATTAATTTACTCAGTCAGATGGTTCCCAAAAGCAGTTGGCACATACATAATGAGAAACAGCACAAGATGAGATGGCCCCAGCAGGGAAGGCAGAGGAAAGCAAAGGCTTGTAGCACACCTCATCTTTTGGCAACAGAGACCAGTTACATTGGCTCCCTTTGTTACACATAAATTCACCACCAGTTACTATCACACTGAATCACCAATCATCTAACCATCAAATACTCTTGTACCATTTCAATCCAACTTTGTTTTTCTGGTTTCAGAGGAAGCTACAGTTTAACCAGCACTCAAATCCTGCCCTGGGACACCAAGAGTCCTTGTATTAAATTTTTTTCAGAGGGAAACTTCACAAGAGAAAAAAAAAAGTGTGTTATTGCTTAGAGTGCACAGACTCGAGTTTTAGTCAGATGAAATGTGTCTCACTGAGGTCACCTTAAAAACTGAGGGCTGTTTGTTTCAATACTGCAAATCTCATTAAAAGAAAAATGCCGGTCATACACACAACCCTTTCCATTCACCTGCTGAGTGACATGGGTGAAGGAATCAAATCAGCTCAAGCTGCTTTGTAGAGAAATGGGAGATGGGAAATTTAATTAAAGCCTGTGAGGACAAGAACTACTGCTTCTGCTGGCACTTTCAGCTAGTAATCCCTGAAAATCGTAAGAACACTAGGCTGTTTTGCATTAAGAAGCAAGAGTGGGCATTACAGGGCGAAGACTTGATCAGGCAATATCTAAAGATATTTAACAGGTATCTGGAAAACACCATTAAACACATCCTCATCACATTCTCCATAGCCTCCACTACGTCTCTTTCTCTCTGATAACCACTCTAATGCCCTGCCTCTTAAAGTTAGTGCTAGGGGGCAGAAAATAAAGACAGCAGGGGGTGAGAAAATAAAAACCAAAATACATAAAAATCACTCAGGAGTACTAGGAGATGATCTGTGAAAATGTCCTTCGCAGACACAAAGTACACCAGCTAGTACTGGCACACAATTGTTAGGGCTTTTTCCCCTTCCTCTATTTTTGCCTGTATTATTCCACCACCCAAGGCAGCAACACGACTACACTCTATCTTTCTCAAGGCTAGTGAAGCAAGCAGCATTGAAGATTTGTACTGGAGCAAGGACTTGGCTCGGTTTGAAACGCTTTGTTTCTAAATTGGATTCAAAAGCAACTACTACTTAATAGATCCTAAATACTTCATTCAAAAGAAGCACAGCCAACTGGATGACAAAATAGAGCAACACACCACATTGTACAACACACACAACAGTCAAAAAAGTGGAAGAAGTTCAGTTTTTACTGCAGCTGAAGTTTAGGGGGAAGAAGGATTAATTGAAATTTCATGTGCTAAGTAAGAGCCTCTAAACCCAGACCTTCAGGAAGCACAAGATACTCTGACAACACCTCACCCCCTCTCCACTGGCCCAAAAGGGACAGAACAATGCCAGTCTGCCCAGTCCTATTAGGGACAGTGCAGCCCTTCACACAATAACCCACCCAGGCCAAGTGAAGAGGGTGGTTGCTGGTCTGCCCAGAGAGGTTCTCCCCACTCCCACCAAAAGAGGCTGTCAGCAGGGCAGAGGCACCTCGGAGCACCACACAGGCAGACCACCCTGCACCAGAAGGCTGCTCAGACTCACGTATTTACATTTGGCCCACAAGATGGCACTGACAGAAAGACTGTGTTCCCTCTGTTTCTCTCCCTCCCTCTGACACCAGGCTCACCACTGGCCCTGGGCTGATCCGGAGGAGGACTGCCACCTACTGAAACATCGCTCCTCACACAGCTAAGTTTCCCTCTTCACCTGCCCACCAGTTACCCAACTAGGTAGATCCTGCTATCTTCATCATACAAGGGATGGGTAAAGTCAACACGTCTGCAGACAGCTTACTTCCAGTTACAAAAGCCTGAGGTATTCAGCACTACCGTTCTGTTACTTAGAATATTTCAGTATTTCCTGAAAAAATTAAAGACCTGGAAGAGCTAGGAGCATCAAAAAAAACTATCAAACCTAAAAATGCCAAGATGCTTCCTACAGAGGTAGACTCCAGCTCTCAGAATTTCTGACAGGATCAGTCCAGCATCCGATGAAACATCTAAACGCAGTCAAGCGGAGCAACATAAAGGGCTCAAGCTGAAACATGTAAGGGCTAGAGCTATCTGGATATTTAGCTGAACCCAGCTAGACAAGATTAACTCCACTTCCTTAAGCAGAGGAAGAAAACCATTCACATTCTAATAAGCTTTTCCTTTCAATTAAAGAGAGTGAGTGAGGCACTTCTCTCATCAAACACAATCCTGCAAAATCTAGCCTGTAAATCCTCCTCTCCACAGCCGAGTGCTGACCACCTTCCCCACACATGCCCAAACATTTGGATGCAAGCAGAAGTCAGAAACAGTTGCAAAGCTGGAAGCATTCAAAAAAATTCTGAGCAAGTCACAGACTATGTAAGATTTGATATTGCATCATTCTCACCTAACTGAAACAATGCATGTTGAATCCTAAGTAAAATCAAATCAAAGGATTCTGCCAAGTTCACAAGAAGCAAAGGCAGCAGCCTGTTCTGTGAAGCTGGACTGGCTTTTGCATAGTCCTCATCTCACATTATCTTCAAAGCAACCATTCTGTTATAATTCCTCCCTTGCCAAGAGATGCAACACAGTCATGAAAGTAAGTTTTCCAAGCTCCTATGAAGACTTATCTCCTCTGTTGCAGGATGCACTGCAGCTATGAGGACCTTACAAGTCCTAAAGCTTATGCTGAAAGACATACAACGCTACAGCATCAGATCTGCAAGTTTTCTTCACACAAAATCCCACCACCTCTAACACACTATAAAAGGCAGATCTTTTGTTGTCTCTGTCACACACAGGCTTGAGAAACTGACCTGACACCTAATAACAATGAGGTAGCTGCATTCAGTGTAGGCACGCATAGTTTGGAAGTGCTCCCTTTACCTGCCTTTCTATTTTCACTATGTAAAAAATACTCAAGGAAAGTGTTTGTAAAAGCCACAACAGCAACTAATGAGACCGTAAGCCATCATCTGTAAGGAAGGCAGTCAGGCAGCAGGCAGGCTCCAACCTGCACACAGACCTGCCTTCTGAAACACTTCACTGCACAGCACTGACTCCCCAGCAGATGCAGCACCACCTCGATGCCATCTCCATTCCTCTCTCTCACCACCTAATATACTGCACCTGACTTCCCTCTCCTGCCAGGAAAGAGGATGCAGCTCACTTGCTGTCTCCTCAAGAGATGTCTTTGCAGCCAGTACCCCCACCACTCCTGTACAGCTCACTCCTTGCTCAGGGATAAACAGAGCTCCCTCCTCATGCAGCTCCAACCCTGCAGAGATCCAGAACATGAGCCCTTCCTCTCTGTGCTTCACACCAAACAGCTGGAGGGAAAGAGAGAGATGAAGAAATTACAGAGCAAGAATTTCATTGGCAAGTCAGGAGAACAGTGAAGACAGCAAGCAGTCTTTTTTTTCCTTTGGGGACTCTGAGGTTCTACCCAAAGCCCCCCTCTCCTCCATCCATCTCTATCTCCCAGTTTTCCTAGTTCCATGCATTCCCATCACAGATCTGTTAGCAAAAGGAGTGATGACACCCTTCTGTGAAAACAGTTTGCTGTATTTGAGCATAAGACTGCAATGCCAAAATCTTCTGTGCATTGCAGATTAATAGTGCAATACATTTTAATTGCTAAATGGAGGTTCATTTTATTCTTAAGATCTAAATGAATGCCACAAATGAAGCAGTTACACAGAAGCCTCTCCCAAACCACAGAGCAACTCACTCGCAAAACTATTCTGAAGATATCTATAGTAAATAACATTTACAGCAAATTACAGCATGTCACTGTGAGTTGTCTTTTACATACTGACCTCCAAGACATGCCTGAACCGTCTCTGATGTATTTTGACATCTTGGACTCACTCTCACATATGGTCTGTGCAGAAAAGGCAAGTGAATCTGTACGTGAGGCAGATCCATCGTGATAGACTCCGTACATGCACACTCGCTTATGTTTTCATATTCAAAGTATCACAGTAATGCGAAATACAAAAGAACAAGCAAGAATTCATATTTCTAGTCCAATTCAACATTTCCAAATTATTTTTTACTTGGGAAATACCACCCATAGTACCATTCTTGTCAAAACAGATACCAGAATCTTAGAACCATTCTAGTTGGAGAAAGCCTTTAAGATCATAGAGTCCAACCATTAACCCATCACTAAAATACAACTACCAAGCCCACTGCAAAACCACATCCACAAGTTCCCTATCTACACGACTTGTAACATGTCCAGTGATGGCCACTGAGCCACCTCCCTGGGCAGCCTGCTCCAATACTCAATGACCCTTTCAATAAAGAAGTGTCTAAACCAAACTTCCTGAGGCCATTTCCTCTCACCCTATCACTTGTTACTTGTGAGAAGGGACAAGTACGCACCTCTCTATAACCTCCTTTCAGGTAGCTGTAAAGAACAATATTATCTCCCCTCAGCCTCCTTTTCTTCAGGCTAAATAGCCCCAGCACCCTCAGCCAATCCTCCTTAGACTTCTCCAAACCCTTCACCAAGCTTGCAGCCTTTCTCCGGATCAGGCTCCAGCACCTCAATGTCTTGCTTGTATTGAGGTCTCAAGGCCTGAAAGGAGTATGTGCATGATTGAACTTCTGTTTGATCATAAGATTGGCCTAAAGCACTTCTAGAATCCTAGTCCTCCCCAATTCCTTAACAGATGTCAGCTGAGCCCAACCACATTAGCAACACAGCTCTACACACTGTTTATACAGAGTTCTTCAAAGGCAAACTTACAGAATACTTTCAAGGCCCCAGTGATAACAGGAGTGTAGCCATAATCATGTAATTAAATATGCAAGGCTCAGAGAAATTAACTGCTATACTAGAAGTGGGTGTGAAGGAAGATGACAGACATGCAAGCTTGCTCCCTGAGTATTAGCTAGTCTAACAATGACACTGGCTTTAGGTTTTTTCCCCCCAAGGCTAGAGCCATATTATATATATTTATAGGCGTTTGTATATCTTGATTAAATCTCAAGAGCTATGAATTATATTTTCCAAATGTGCATGCAGTGTTCTGAACCTTAAGGGCAAATCCTTCTTAAACAATACACTTAAAAATAAACAAACAAGGGATCTTCTTAGATGGCATCAGACTGCCAGGTTTGCTTTATTGCTTCTTTGGTTAGTTTACTGCAGAAATGAACCTCTGATTTTGGCACTGCTGCCTCTGTAAGAAAATGCCCATCCTAAATCCCAAAAGCAGGCAGGTCTTTGGCAGGTATGGCAAACATTCAAATCCATGGCTTCTCTATGTTCTTCTGTTAGCCAGCTGCCACCTTCCCCCATTAGTACAGATGTCAGAAATACAAAATATTTTTGACCTCAAGAAACCCAGTAACTTCACATCCTTGCAGATAAGCAAATCTTTTATTTGATGAAAGCCAACAGAAAAGTACTGTAAGACTACTCATGACACTCACACATATCTTGGTGTTGTTCATGAAATAAACCAATGTCCCGCCCTGTACTCAACAGGCACTAACAGACGTTTGTATTAACCTATTTTACTTATAACAAACGCAACTGTTAACTGCTCCCCAAAGAGATTTCCCTGCTGTTGAGCTATACAGTGATTTCTCCAGGGCCTTTTCTGGACCTGCAAGCTGTCGAGCAGCTCTGCTCAAGAATTGAGGAAAAGACTCAGGGAGCTGAAACTCCACTGAAATAGACCAAAACTGGACTAACATGACACAGGCACATGACCATCATTAGAGCAAAATGTCTTAGGAACTAACGCTTTATGACTATCACCCTTCCATTTTTGTCTCTTCCACGTTTTTCTGTGGAAAAGTCTATATACACCTACAGTGAACTCCATCTCGACTGTAATATACAGCCACATTCTTCTAGCATGGAGTCCATTACATACAACTGTCCAGAAACATTTGTAAAGCAGGTCCTTCTTCTCAGAAGCAGCAGGGTTAAATAACTTCCCACTCAAGGATAGAACTGCAGGGGGAAACAGCCTTTGAAGTGAAAATGTCTAGAGCAGCGTATGGCAAATATCCTCTGTCCGAAGAAGAGGCACACATTAAACCGTGAACTGACACCACAGCCAGCTACTCTGCAGCCTCCTCTATCTACACAGACATTCATCACAGGCTGTGAAGCTTCAAGGTAGAATAAGCTCCCTGACACTACAATTTTTCTAAGCAAATACTAAATGTTTCCAGAAGGGAAAAATCGTGTGGAGCTGCAAATACACTCCCTGGTTGAGGACTGAGGAACATTTTTTCATTAATAGGTCTTGGATTTGTACCTGCAGATGAAAAACCTGTACTAAAATTATTTTAATAACACCAACACTTAAGAACTTTCCGGTTATTTCTTGAAACTTGCTCTGCCTTATCAACCCAGATTTCATCCTACAAAGGACTGCTGCAAGCTCCAGATCAAGTACCTTCCTTTGGTCTGTAACAAACATCAAAAAAAAGGGAAGGGAAACACAACAATCCTTCTCAGCAGGATTTGAAATATCCTTTCTGAATACCCTGTTCTATTTCTAACAGCCCAATCTTACTGGGAAGTTAGAGAAATATATGAAGAACAACTTTCAGACACCAGAACCTTTCCAAAACAAACAACTTTCCCACCTCTGTCCCTTATCTTTAGCCTAGTAAGACAACAGTCGTCAACATCTCTAATAAAAGAATGCCACAGAGGAAAACATCACACAGAAGCCACCTACTGCTGTGCAACTTTCCACTAACCACAGCAGTTTATCAAGCTCTCAAACATGCCACAACAAAGTCTCTGAAGCTGGAACCACACAGAGCCCCAGAGCAAGGCAGGGAGTTCTGACAGTCTCATAAAAGTACAATTCTGCTACTTCCAAAATGAGTTCAGACCTGGGAGCAAAAAGTGCTTGTGCAATGCTGAACCAAGGCTAACCAAACCAGTACAGCATTTTTACCACACTCACAAAATTACACGCAGAAGAATCACCCAATTCAACACCGCACAACTCTGATTCAACGTCACGCTCAAGTGCACCCCTTATAGAGCCACGCAATGCTACGCACTGTGGAATATTTTACAAGTCTAGAAGGACCACATAAGGTCTCCATATCCACACACCATTCCGAAGCTTCCTCTGACATCTCTATTAACCAAATGTTTCTCTTAAGGTATGGCATACACATCCACCACTTCACTAATTACATATACTCACCATTAATTCTTGACCAGCTCATTTTCAGAGTGTTATCACCTTCGCTGCTTAGAGACACTCGTCACACTCTTTGCTCAGAGAGATCTCTAAACCTGATCACAACTAAGGAAGCTTTACATAGGCGCTGCACACAGTAGCAATGGCATCTCCCCAGTTCCCACAGCGAGGAAGGCAGAGATCCACGAGGGCTGACTCACTTGTTAAAGGAGACAGGAAAAGGAGGCCAGGATTAGCGGATGGACTAAAGGCCCCTGCCAGCTACACACTGATTGAATCTCAGTTGCCATTCCTCTAATCTTTGGCCACAGCCAGGGGGTTAGAAAAATTAATGAGAAAACAACAGGGAACGGCCAACATACAAGATGTAAATATACACATAAGAGGCTCCATAAGCCCAAGCATTTGTGCTTCTTCCTGTCAGCCTCTCAACTCTTCTTCTAGCTTATGAGTAATTCCTGTTCCAACATGCTGAGCTGGAAGCTGCTGCAGCCAGTTACCTCCATGTAAGAAAGGAGTTTCCGGTAACCTTGCTGAGAAGCCCCCGAGGCCAGGTTAACATTTGACTCTGCCCAGAGATACTCAGGCTCCCAGAGTAAAACCAAAATTATCTTTTCTTTTAATCATTTTTCTTCACCTTCTTGTCACTCTGAGGAAAAGAGCTGACAAACACTTTCTGCAACTTCAAAAGAAGAAACCAATCTGCAACACTGTGCCTATTCCCAGACTGTCACAGTGGAAAACAAGAATTCAGGCTGCTTGACAGACCTGCTGTAGGAGGTTAGGACTTGGGGGGGGGCAGAGATATTAATGACAGTTCTTCCCCTTTTGCTTTAACATTTGCAGTAGTCAATGCACCCATTGCTGAATTGGTATCTGAAGTGCTTCCCTTCCCAATTCTCTCTAGCTCGTGCATGTCCTCTACTTCACCATCAGTTCTCACACATAAATGTTCAAAACATGAAAAAATGTAATGCTACCCTAGAAGACAAATGGAGAGACAGCTGCTTTAAGGCAAAACAGAATGCTTGAGATAATGCGAAGTTCAACTCAGAATCAGTTTTCTGGATATTCTGGTATTTTTGTCTCCTTATAAACCCTAGATGATTCTCTATGTATATGGCGAGGGAGAGGAGAAAGAAAGGAAGGTATGAATGTGAAGTCATGTTTCATACAGAACAGAGCTAAAAGCCTAAAAGCCATTTTAATTTCCACCTTTCCCTGTGGCAGAGCCTAAGATTAAATGCAAGACTTGTAAGTGTCATTAATTTCACTAATGACACTTCGCTCATTAGAGGCCTCAGGAAAGCAATCAGAGTATTTTTAATGATATTCAGCTACCACCTGGCAGATTACAGGCAGGTCCAGAGCTACCGTAAGAACCTGAGGTCTAATTAAAGCAACACTTCACCAATGCAAGTTCAGCAGCACCAGAAACCATTTTATTCCCACTGCAAAAAAAAAAAAGAAGCCTGGAAGAACTGAAATGACAATACTCTGCGCTGGAAAGCGAGAAGTTGCAACCTGTTTTTTAATCACATTGGCTCCTTCCCACGCTCAGGCATCAAGTAAACTCGACAGCAGCATGTACTTGCTATAGCTAAATATACTGGTGGTACATGACTGCCTAACTTGGAATCCTGCGAACAGAGAAGATGGCAGGTTGCTGGGTTTTATGTAACATAAATGTATAAGGAAGACACAGCACCCATAGTGTTCTTCAATTAGCATCTCATTTGGCTGTTATCGACCTCCAGAGGGAAACTCGGCAGCGGTTTCATGAATACATCTGACACAATTCACACGTTTAATCCCAAAACCCCAGCTGAACAGAGGTTTGATCTGCAGTGGGGCCAGACAACCCAACCCACCCTTCCCCTCCCAGTCTCCGGCACAGGGAGCATCTCTCAGCTCTACCCCAGCCAGGGGAGGGGCGGCCGCCACCATCTTGTGAGCCGCCCGCCACCGGCCACCCCCGCGTCCTCGGGCACAAAGGGAAGGCGGAGATGCCCCCCGGTGCCCCAGAGGACCGAGCCGAGCTCCCCCAGCCCGAGCAGCCCCTCCCCGGCACCGCAACCCCACTCACCTCCAGGCGCAGGGAGGCACCGCAGCCCCGCAGGAACTCGCGGATGTTGCTCAGGCACTCGCCCTCCGTCCGCGGCTCCGGGTACACCTGCAAGACAAGAGGCTCAGCGCCGGCTCGGCTCGGCTCGACTCGGCTCAGCACGGCTGCCCCCGCCCCGCAGCGCCCCGCACCTCCCGCTCCCTCCTCCTTCAGGCGGCTGCGGTGCCGAGCGCTCCCTCCCAGTGAAGGGGTTGAACCGGGAAGTAAACACGAGGCACAGGAAATGGCGTGCGAGGGGCGGCAGCGCGGGCAACGGGGCCGCAGCCAGGCGGGACCTCTGCCCGCTGCGAAGGAGGGAGCTGCGGCCCGGCCGGACCCTCCTCTGCCCCGGCCGGACCTTCCCCTGCCCTGCCCAGCTCCGGCTCCGGCCCCCGCGGGACAGGGGAAGCGCCCCAGGCCTCGCTGCTCAGTGTTGGTAATTGTTTTAATTGAGTGTGTGCCGGGTCCCGCTCGGTGCCAGGAAGGATGTGGTCCCTCGGGGCTCCTTCCTGGGATGAAGCCTGAAAGCTGGAGAGGACTCTAGGCCAAGGGGCAGTGGTCCAAGCTAAAAGACAGCAGAGGTAGGTTAGACCTTGGGCAGGACTTCCGCATGTGACGGTGCTGAGGTACTGGAACAGGTTGCCTGGAGAAGCTGTGGATGTGTGGATGCTCCATCCCTTGAAGTGATAAAGGCCTGGCTGGCTGGTGCTCTGGGCAACCAGATCTAGTGAGAGGTAGTCCTGCCTTGGGCAGGGGGTTGGAATTAGATTATCTTTATGGTCCCTTCCAAACCAAATCGTTCTATGAATTCTTGGGCCACACAGGAGTGCAGAGGATAAACCAGCCACATCACAAGTGGCCCCTGCCATGTATGGCACTGCCCCCCGACTTTGGTTCACCTTTAGGTGTTTCTAATGAGAAAATACATCAGATACCGCAGGCATTGTTACAGGCTGCCCAAGGAAGTGGTGGGGTCACCATCCCAGTAGGTGTTTGTAGACATGACACTTTGGGACATGGTTTAGTGGGCATGGTGGTGCTGGGTTGACAGAATCAACTAGGGATTGGAAGGGACCTTGAAAGATCATCTAGTCTAATCCCCCTGCCACAGCAGGATCACCTAGACCAAGTCCAAGTCACAGAACATCACATGGACTTTCATGATCTTAGAATCATAAGGGCTGGAGAAGTCCTCTGTGATATGTCCCAAAGACCTCAGTGAAAAAATATCAATAGCCAGGGTTCAGTGTCAACAAGCACTGTTCTTCTGTGGTCCGTTAAAACAGCTGCTGTCTCTTCCAACTCAAGAAGAAAAGCAACTTCACAAAGATGAGAAATCTTGACTGAACTTGAGGAAAGAGCTTTTAGCAATGCAGCCATGCACTCTCTACTGCCACATTCATGCTGCTTTCAGTGCTGCTTCTACCCTGAAAGTGAAGTGTAGGCCGTCCATAGAAAAGCAACCGGTCCCAGGGGCTTCATGGCTGAACTTAACTTGCCACAGCTTAACTCCACTTCTCTGCACACACAGGCATCATTTCACAATAAAATTGTTTCTGTGAAGTGGTTTAGCAAACAAAGCATTACCCAAAATGGAGAGGCAAGTAGATCTGCAGCCCTGGACATGCTCTCTTGGAAGGGTAAACCCTGGCACAGCAGTGCACTGCCAATTGCTGGAAGCTAAGAGGGCAATATATGGCATTGTGCTGGCTGTTATGGTTTACCCTCTGAAGGGATATGTATTAAACACACATCTATGTCAAGGCCACAAACTCACCAGAGTATTGATCTCCCTAACATTGGGAACTTCACGTGAGCATCACTTCAAACATCCCATCAAAGTGATACCAAGGGAGCAGGCCAACGTTTACATGGTATCAAAGAGATCTCTGGTCCTGTGGTACCACAAAAATTAACAACTACAACAGCATGCCAGGGTGAACCTGGTAGACAAAAAATTAAAACACAAGTCACTATCATCTCATAAACACAAAATGCCAGTTTTAAATGAAAGCCACTGTTTCATAACACAAAGAATTTGGTAGCAGTAGGAGTTGGAGACTTTTCCTTTCCTCAAGCAAGCACAACCCCACCCCTCCTCCCTGCAATCTCCTCAAATTGCTTGGTGTTATAATAAACCTCCATGGGTTAAGAATAATCCTTTACTACACAAAGCACAAAGGGAACACCAAAGAAGTCCTATATGTGGACAACAGCCCAAAAGACGATCACAGTACATTCAGAAAGGCCACCAGGAGTTTCATTCCCCTTGCATTGTTTTTGCTTTTGCTGGTTTCACATGTATTGCTTCTTATACTTGTTGATTACTCCGATTCATTCACCTAATTCTAAAAGAATCTTGAGCTCAATCATGCCAATGTCACTTGCTGGAAAGGATTCCTGAGAATCCCATGAGTATTTCCATATTGATGCTTCTAGTATGCTCCCTTCTCCACATTCCTAATGCTTACACAAGAATTAAACAGTTGCAGTTTATATCTTTGAAATTATTTGCATAATAACTGGGTTTGATCTACCTCCTATCTTTTTTTGCACTCACACTTGATATTTAGTTGCTGCTACTTCATCAAAGTCTCTTTTCATTCTGAGAAACCACACAATTACTCCTACTACTCAAAACCAAGAAATCCTGGAAATACCTAGATTTCTCTTAAAAGAAAGCAGCATCTTGTCCTGTAGCATAGAGTAACCCACAGTAACACTCTTTACTCCCCAAGTGCCCCTGTCTTAAGCACAGAAATCAGTTAAGTGTAAGAAAACCAGACATAGGTACTACTACCTCATAACCGACTGCACCTATCTCATAAAAGACAGAGCAGTATCAGGAAATAGCCCACCACCCATCACCACCACCCCCCCTAAAGCATGTCTGATACTACTGCCCTGCCAGCACTCTGATGCACATTTCCAGCTAAAAAATCATCTCCCTCAAGTAGTAGATTAGAGTAAATCTTTAGAATTGCCATTTCTTCTCTAACAGAGCAAGGGAAAAGACTCCAGGGGTGATGTGAGAGACATCTTAGCTCTGTGGCTACGGTGGCATTTTTATCCAAGAGGAGACAGAAGCGGATGGGTCTAATAGAATCTAAAGATATCTTAGCATTTGAATCCTGCTCGAAGTTTAATGATCCCATAAAAAGAAGCAAACCCATTATCTACCTGGGGAATCTTAATGCGATTCTGGCAACTGTCTCTTGCAGACAGCTAAGAAACACTATGAGAGACCTGAGTAAGGAGCTCAGCCCCCTGACAGAATCTCAACATGTAACTATGTGGTCCAAGAACACATACAAACATCACTAGGGTATATGACATCTTTTGCATACAGTTATAGGAAGGTCAGGAGGCTGACCTCTGTCTCATAGATCACAGCCTCACAGACTACTTGAAATATAATAGTAGAGCATAAAGGCAAGGAGACCACAGGCAGGTAAGATCTAATCTGACTGAAAGGTGGCAAATAAGCTGAGAGAAAGAAGAAAAGCTTAACGAAAAGCATTTTGTTTATGTGCATGCAGCTTAATGAGATGAGCCCCTAGCTCAGGAAGAGGGGCTGCCTTCTTGTAAGTTTACTCCTAGTACAAAGAGGCCTCAGCGTCCAATTGGAACCTCTCCTGTGCTCTATTAATACAAATAGAAAAGGTTAATAGTAATTAGAAAAGACAGGTATTCCAGAGAGACCTAACAGTTCTTAATTAGGGAATAGGGCTCCACGGTAGAATCTAGAGACAAGTAGAAGGTAATACACAGAGCACCAACGGTTTAAAACACTTCTTCATAGTTCAGGGACAGGTTCTGATTAAGATCTAATCTCTCAGGGAGTAGTTCTGGCAATCCTGGAGAGTTCAATGAGGACACTTGTGTGGCACACTGCAGTGATCAAGGAGCGGAGTACACTTTCCTTCATCCACAAAGGATGGAGAGTGATGCATAGTACAAGTCGATGGCACCTAGCTATGTATTAGGATTAGTTCATTGGGACAGGGAAAACATCTGAAGCAAATAAGGAATGAGTTTAAAAGGAAAAAAACCCAATGCCTTTGATGGCCATGAGTAAACACAAGAAATTCATTTAGAAGTTAGAGACATCCTATACGCATGGAAAACAGCTATTTACTTGCCCTTGTCTGATGAACAAGTTAACAAAATGGGTCAAAGGTAGAGAGATGCATGAGGTCTTTAAGTACACAGGGCAATATGCCATGAGGGCAATAGGAACAGACTAAATAAGGGCAGTGGTACTACATGCCAGTATAAAAATCAGTCATTTGCATTGCACAACATACACTATGTATAACGTGGTTTATTATGTAAGAAGACTCTCTCAGTCACTAATAGAGAAACTAACAAGTAGCTGCAAACTATTAGGCATATCCAGCATTAAACTTCCTTTCCACAAAGTAACAGCTGCCCAAGTCTGAAGCTCAAAGGCTCAGCTTTCACATAGGGATAGTACTGGAAAATCCCATGAAGAGGCAGCCCTGCACTGAGAAAAGCATCAGAGCAGAATGTGTGAGGGAAGTGTTAGAGGGGCAGGGTGGAGAAGGGTGCTGTCCTCTGTCACCACGTGCTGGACAATTTTTCCCACAACCTGCTCATCTTGCCTGGAGGCTTTTTACACTCTATCTGCCTCGCAGCTGGAGCAAGTTTTCTCTCCAGGTTTCAGAATACCTTATGCACACAGATCATTATCGCAATCCTAGCGGTAAAAACACTAAGTGAGCAATGCAGCAAAGCTAATGGAAGAGCTCTAGTGATGACATTTGGTCCTGCGGCAGCTGGGCTTTGTGTCCAGCCCCTTTCAGTAGCTAAGGCAGGAGATATCTGATTTTCTGATGGAGCACGGTGGCACAGAGGCAAACACCTCCTGCATTAAGTGCTGCAGGCTGGGGTTTATGCTCAAGGATAAAAATTAGATTTAAGAAAATCCCGAGGAGGAAACCAGGACATTCTCACACTAACCTGGGCTGTGAAGCTGCAAGTGGTTCACTGTCTAGCCACTCCTGAAGTTTCCTTCCCTCCCTACTGCTCCCAGTTGTGTTAATTCCCGCCTGCCCGGCAGGGTCCATCCCTTCAGAGGGCCAAGTTTCAAGTTCTGTTCAGGTTTCAGGTTCCGTGTTCTGTTATCCATCCCAGACCACTCATCCTCATACATGGCATCCAGGAGGGATGGATCGTGAAGGAGTAGCATTATAGTGACATCCTCCATAGCTACATGGGAGGACATAATCTGCTTCTTGAGGAAGCACCCTCTGCTAGGGACCCACGGTAGGTGCAGCACTCCCCCCACTGTGTCACTGAACAGAGCTGGGCTCAGACAACTGTGGATGAAGCCTCCTGCTCCTCCCAGGAGTCACAGCTCCATGTTTCTAAGTGAGGAGCAATCCACAGCTGGACCAAACCACTTCATAGAGCACACATCTTGCTGGCAGCATAGGTGACCCTAGCAGGATGCTACAATTAAACTAAAACATGTATCAGGATTCTCAGGAAGGCACAGTTTTGTTTTAAAATTAGATGTCTTGACAGAACATGAGAACTTGCCACAGTACTCTTTCTACTGTATTGCAGCTCTTTAGTACTGACTTTTCCAAGCTATAAAATCTGCTGCTCACAACCTTTTCAAGAATATGCCACATGGTATTTACTGTATGCTAGACACCTACATTTTGTCATGAGGAGAGACATGCTCTGGAAACACTGTCTCTGCTGACTGCCTGCTGTAAGAGCTAGATCCAAAGACTGAAGTTCCTACAACCTTACAGTGCCCACGTTTTGTATCTCCAGGGTTCACAGAATTCACCGAGGTTCTGCACACAGCACAAAGTCATGTGTGAAAAAAACCACAAGGCAGGTGCCTTAAAATTCTTATATTCTGAGAAGGATACCCAGGCTTGAAGTTAACCAACAGCTGTGACACAGCAGAAAGCAAAAGCAAGAGCAAGAGCGCCTCTATTCTTGAGCATCTCCAGGTCTTTTAACACAGACAATCTTCATCTGCTTGGTGATCCAAACTCAATTCATCTACTGGTCTTAAGAGTACTTTGAGCGCCCTTTGGAAGGACTCAAAAGCTCATCCTCTCTTGAGGAATGACAGCTGCCCTTTTTATGAAATAAATTAGCATAGAGGTTCTCGAACCTCTTGCTCTAGGACACCAATATTAATGACAGCCACAGCACCAGCCCTTAGATTCTACTGCCTTGCTCCACAGCCATTAGCATGGCTAACCCCACATCAGACACCCCTCTGTTTCACATTCTGTATCACTACACCGGTCCCTGTACTCCATGTTACTTCTGTCCTGCCTCAGACCACACACCACCACCTCCCAAAACAGCAACTCCAAAACCACATTTAGCCCTAGTCTTCTACCACACAAACCTATCCCACCACAAACTCCTCATCAGCCACGGCTCCACTCTCACTCAGCTTCCATGCTGCTGTGGCAACTAGAATATGAAAACTCCTCCAGCCCTCCAAGTTCTTCCCCTGCACATGTTACGTGCTTGACCAGCCTTCATTAACAGTGACCTACTTCAAATACAGACACCTTCTGCTTCACCCATTTCAGCCCCTTACTAGGAACAGCCTTCAAAAGCCAACTCCAGCTACGTTTGCAAAGGAAAGTCACAGTTTGGTTAAAATGCCAGCCAGGTCTGTGTCAGCCTCGATAAACTGGTTCTTTGAGTCTTACAGAACTACAGGCACTTCTTTCCTCTAATCTTTCTTTGGAAAAGGATACTGTAAAACTGATACAGCTGCTGGAGCTCATCCCTTCAGATCTGCACCTGTACTAAACAGCGTTCAGGAAAACAGAGTGCTCCTTACAGTGGAAGTCCTGTACTTCTGCCCGTTCCCTTGGGCCCCGATCAAATTTCCACTAAAGTCTATAAGCTGACTCCTAGGAGACAGGTATTCAGCCAAGCTCTAAGATACAAAGGCACTAAGGTAAAGGGCACCAGGGATAGAGCAGAGAGTATTTGTATTCTCCAATTCCCGTTAGAACTTTGTATTTCACACACAAAAAAACCCCACACAGCACCAAGAAGCTGAGAAAGCCAAGCATTTGAAAAATACAAGAGCAACAACTGCCTTTGCAACTGCAATTACAAATCACTTGCAGACCCACTGTGTGGACTGAACTGGGCAGGACTTGTAGCAGAATACAAGCGTGGAAGCGACCTGAAGATTTGATATAAGTACATTAAGAGGTGTAGTTGGAGCTGCAAGAGTGATCTTCTTTCTGGTGTTTCCTAAATGCTAAAAAACTGATACTCCTAATTGCTGGGGGTTTGCTTATTTTCTTGCTATTTTAAAGAAAATGAGGAAATTGGCCGGCACACAACTGCCATCAAGCCCATGCGGCACTATCAGCTTCACGCTGTGGAGCTCCAGGATGTGCCAGCAGTAAGTGCCTGCAGGAAGACGTGTGTTTCCCTGAAGCCACTGATTGGAAAAGCCTGAT
Source organism: Upupa epops (assembly GCA_013397515.1). Lineage (NCBI taxonomy): Eukaryota > Metazoa > Chordata > Aves > Bucerotiformes > Upupidae > Upupa > Upupa epops. The sequence goes on from VZRI01013374.1 coordinate 150,557, forward strand.
GAAGTGCTGCTCCAGATGCAGTGTTCAGGCAGTAACGCAAAGAGATTCCTCTGTTAAGGCAGGCTGGTAGCTAGGGCTTCCACACTCTTTCTTACGTAAAATCTGCAGTATTCCCTGCACAGCATCACTGTGTGAATGCAGCACAAGCTCAGTCTTCAGGAGCCCAATCACTCAGGGTTTATTTACACCGGGAGAGCTCTGCTGCTAGATCTGCTGGCATCACTCCTCAGTGTGGATGTAACATATGCCAGAGAGGGAATTCCTCTGCCAGTCTAACAGTACCACTTCCTCCACTGACATTAATGACGCCAACAAAAGCAATCCGCTGTCAGCACAGCTGCCCCGGCAGGGGGAGGTGTGTGTGTGAATGATTTTTACTGCCTTTTCCTCTACTTCCATGTGTGAAAATATTCTGCAGGACTATCAAAGCCCGACAGTGGAGACCCTCTCCTGGGCAAGCTGCCAACATTGTCCGACAGCACTTGCTGCAGAGCAGGAAAATGGAGACCTGAACAAAATGCTCTCGGATGCAGGCTGCATTTTGCAGGCTGAGAGAGGACTGCACACTGGATACCAAAGGTCCATGGCGAGAAGTGGCATGACAGGAACTTCTCCAGACAAGGCCAGCCACCCCTCTTTGACTTAGCGGTGCTGGAGGTAGATAATGTTGACAACCCTATTGTAATGAGAGATGCGGGGAGAACAGATTTTTGCTCCACACGGGGAAGTTGAGTAGAGCACGCGAGCATCACTGGCTGCGGATCAGGGAGTAAAGCACAGCCAGCCAAGGTGCAAGACTGACACCGCCTCCATGCTGCCAGCTCACAGTATTTTTGCAAGCGCTGTCACGGTTGACACATTTTAAAGTTCCAGCTCTTCAAATCACAGCCCCTGGGTAATGACTAATTACAATTCTTATTTTAAAAAGATGTGCACTGAATTCCCCTCGGTGGTTCAAAGCCAGATTTTAAGTACAAACACACATACGTATAAACACACTTTCACCTAACTTGTAAACCTCAATTTTAAAGACAGACTTCCAATTTTTCTGAGGCTTGGCTTACGAACTTGAAGATTTTCAGCTGAACAACGTGGTGCACTCAGCCACCAACACGCAGTAGTAACCAGTGCGGGTGTGCTGGTGGCACTCCCACAGCCCTTCTGTTGCCCATGCACACACAGTGTTCAGAGGACAGTCTGGGTAGCATTAGGGCACCTCACTGCTAGGGAATTGCCTTTTCCATTCTCTCTGTATAACACACAGAAATAATGTATCCTAGAAACTGTGGAAGGGACATTAATGAGTGTAAACACAGTAAAACTATGCTCTCTTTCTCTCTTTTCTAACAAGAGTAATTTAATCACCAACATTTTTCTTAATTGCCCCCTATTCTCAGGATCTAGCAGACCCTTATTTAATTCAGTCTGTGCATTAACAGGATCTGATTTTCAAGGAAAAAGCAAACACAAACACAAGTCCTCTGCTTTCTTAGGGCACGCACGCTGATTGCGTTCCTCAGGGTAACATCTCAGTCACCATAATTACTGAGCCAGTGCATAGATGGAAAAAAATGAGGGTAATCTCCTTTAGTGCATCCACGCAGCCCCGGTCTCACAAGATGTTAAGAGGAATGTGGCAAATTACAACGCGGCCAACGACAGGACCAAATGATCCCATACAAAGCTCACAGTAACACTTACTAGAACAGCATACACTCAGGAAAAAGCCAGTCCAATGACTTTACTTGGGATAACTTTCCCCATGGTGCTTGGCTCATGCTTGCAGTGCTTCCACCCTGCAGCAAAAGCATCCGTACACAGGCACAGCTGCCTGGCACAGATTATTCCTGTCCAAAGGACAGCAATCTCCCTGGGAGGCTCTACATAAGGACTACTGCCTGGAGGAGAGCATATATGCACATTAGAATGCAGATTTTCCTTCCTGTCTCAATCCTGCAATGACCTGCCACTGCAACACCTTCCCAACATATTTCAGTGAGCTAAGGCAAGACAGTCCTTCAGTTCAGCCAAGCAGACCTTGATAGTCACATAGGGACTGCACAAGCAAAGCCACCCTACTAGAATTTCCCAAATGCAAACTGCTTAGGGGTAACTAGCACCAGACAACTGGTACCCTAGGAATAACCCCTGCACCACTAATGAGATGCTCCCCATGTTTCCAGAGATCTGCTTGGGCTCCACAATCAGCTGACAGCCAACATCAAACACTCTGCAAAAGGACTGGGCTATAAAAATCACTACTTGCTATTAAGTGTGGCTCACAAACACCTTCCCTTTCTTCTTTCTCTGCAACACTCAAAATACCATGTTCAGGTCGCACCTTGTCACAACAGGACAGAAATACATGGCCTGTGTGCATGAAATTAGAGACAAGTAAACATAAACCTTCACTTGCCAGGGCACACACCCATCGTGAGGACAAGGCCAGCAAGACAGCTGCCACATGCAGCAACACAAACCCTCCGACTCGTTCAGTGCTTGAGCTCATACTCGGATATTAATTTGTCTTGTAAGACACAGAGTTAATTTCTTCCCAAAGTGCAATTCAGAACAGTTCTTTTAAGCCAAAGATCTCCATCGCTACACAGGGAATCACAATAACATACAAGGTATTAATAGAAAGATCCTCATCTTGGCTGTCATCAGTCTTGATGCTATCCCAATAAATAACCAAATTAATGTCAGTACTGGTGCCAAATCCTCCCAGGCTTCAGCCATCAGGAGAGAACGACTTCTTTTCCCAGGGGGCCAATGCCACAATTCTCCTCTCACGCCTGGGTGATGCGGGTACAGTGAAGAGAAGCGTCTGCGGTTTGGATCAGCCTCCCACGAGCAGCAGAGCAGCATTGGGTTTTTTAACCCTATGCTCAGCACAAGGGCTGGAAGTGGTCTGTTCAACAGAGGGAACCAAGGTGTGCAAGATCCAACCCCACACCCAGCACACTCACCCACCTCCAGCTTCAAAGCACTGAACGAGTTGCTCTCACCCCCTCCAGCATCTCGGGACCAGCATGGGGAGTGGAATACAAAGTGCCAAATGGCTGCCGCACTGCATCCCCCAGTGAATATCCCCAATTTTTCCCAAATAGAAGAAAGCTGTCCTCAAAAATGATGCTTTCTGTTCAAACAGCTGACCACAAATGAAAGTACAAACAAAACTTAATGGAGCGCGAAGCCTCAGATGACAAGGAAAATTCCCGCTCCAGTTCTGATCTCTGTTTACAACATCAAAAGTGGGTCAAACTGGTCTGTGATAGAGGAGTCTGTTTGGAAAATTATCTCTGCAAGGAAAAGCATCTCCGCGGCAGACGACTGCACTGCAATGCTTCCACGGGGATCCTCTCCCCCTGCCATCAGGGTAATTCAATCCTACAGCGCAGAGCTGAAATGCTGTAACTTGAAACTCTTCTCATCGAAACCACTCAAATTTAGCAGTTCCCCCATCAACTGATCTGCATGTAGAGTGCAGATCTCCATGCTCTAATAAACTAAGAGATGGTTGGGTTTGGTGGGGGGTTTGCTTAGCATAGGGGAAGCTGTTGTGGTTTTTGTGGGTTATTGTTGGTTTTAGTAACTGCTCTCCCTTCTGTTCCTTCTCCATGCTCTGGATAAGGTGATTAACTGCTCTGCCTACCCTAACCATTTTGTTTCACTCTGTCACGGTCTTTCTCAAAATGCAAAGGAATCACAATGACATTAAGTGGGAACCCAAACCCAAGAGCAGCAGTCTGCAATAATATCATTTACAGAGTATTTTCGTTCAGAGTTCTTGAAATCTCATGAAATTACTACCCATCCTTTTTGCTGTTTTTCAATATAGAAGATAACGAACGTAGACAAATGTAGCCACAACTTCCTGTCCAGAAGCCGCATCTGTTACTCTGAGAAAGGACGGCACACAAAGGCACAGCGATCTGAAGGAAGAACATACTACCCAGCCTATAAACCCAGCGATTTGTTTTAGCAGCATTAGCAAAACCTGTTCTTTCCCCTTCAAGTGCTTGGTTCCTTTTATGGTCACACAATCATTTGTAATAAATATGTTAATGATTTTTACTATCTTCAACTACTTACTTTCAGGATATCCAGAGGGTTTGACCCAAGAAGTGTATTACTGCATTGCTGTACATATTGAATCCTCTTCCTAACCTGGTCTGGCATTCATAACATCTCTATTTTATTCTACTCTATTTTATTTCTATACAGCACCTTCACAACATCCAAACTGATAAACACTCCTCCTTACTTATAATTCACATTTTATGTTCCCTTTGGGTTTAGTTACTACTTTGTACTTAGAGGAAAACAAGCTGTGAATCTTCCGAAGCGTCTGCTGGTGTCAGATATTTATAGAAAGTTATGATCCCAAATGATTTGAAGAAGTGTATCAGTCTAATCTGCAGGACAAACCTTATACCTTTTGGAATTCAAAAATGTCCAGTTTGAACTGGAAACTTCTGGGAAATGAAAAGGTTCAATATGAGAAAACCCAGGACGACTGTAGTAGCAAAAAAGACGTGGTAAAAACATAGCACAATTCAGGGAAGGATCTACAGTTTGTGCTTTCAGCAGCAAGCAGAAAGGAAAGAATTATCATGGAGTTAGCACAGGGTTGTAATGTCAGCTGAGAGTGTGAAAGAAGTAAGTGCTATGTACTCTGAGCCTATGTAACAACAGCATTCACAAAGTTCTAGGAGTTCCTGAGTCTCCTGGACTCATCTATTAATTGGAAAGTGCAACATGACAGGTTCACAAAAGTAAGTTCAGTTCCCCTCACAAAAATAAAGGGATCATAACAAAATTTAAAGTCATAACAAAAGGGTTCTTTCTTCATAGACTTCAACAAAGGCAAAGCATGAGGACATGCACTAGATTTGCAGAGACTGCTGTCAGCCACCTGTCCCAGCACGCTGCTCCCCATGAGCAAGCTGGGGGAGGTGGAAGGCTGCAAAGCACCAGCATTCCTCTCAGCCTGGCTGTCATCCCAACCTTCACGCCACCCTTTATGAACCCACCAAGTCCACAATAACATCCCCGGACAGCCCACTGCAAGCAGGCTGTGAGAAGCTGGGACCGTTGCAAACCCTCCTCTGGGTATGGGTGCTGAAGGGACCCGCTGCCCAAACACCAGAGGTACTCACTTCTCCAACATGACAAGAGCCTCCGATTGGCACTAGCCAAGACACTTGTAGTCACAGCACACTCAGAGAAGCAAGTTAAGTTGGGAAACATTGTTCTAGCAATGACAACAATCATGTTCTCTTATTTATGTTGTTGATCAGCAGTGTTTGTCTTCCAGATTGTGTTCAGCACCCCATTTTACTAGGTTTCACATTCACACAAGGGGAAAGATCTTTCCAACTCCAAAGCTGAGGAACTAAAGCCATAGGTGTTTTGGAGAGGTGCTTAGAAAGGGTGCCTGAAGCAATGCAGTGGGACAGGCAGCTGAGCCCCTCCATTCTCTTGGTGTCACCAAACGAGAGCCTGGGGACAAGAAGGTACAGGCAGAGCCTGTCTGAGCCAGGCAGAGGATGCCCACACTGAGGGAGTCCCTGTCCGCAGCTCCATGTCACACGTATCATCCCAGAGAGGAGCAGGACATGCACCTGCAGCTTATAGCCCAGCATACTGGACAGCAGCTTGCATGTCACACTGCACAGCCTCAAAGCCACAGCACCCCAGAAGAGGACACATCCTTTTCAGTTCTACTGCCCAACCAACAACATCTGCAAAAATAGCGGCAAGGAAAGCTGCTGGTGGTGGCAGCAGCTTCAGCTGTCCCAGACAGCTCCACTGGTCAGCGCGGTGGACCCCAGGCTAGCCATGCTCACAGAGTTGCTGACACACTGCACCCACTTTCAGTCAGCCATCCATAGCACCACAGGTTCATTCCTGTAGGGTTTCCATATCCCCACCTAATTGTTTGTGAAATTATGGGTCAGGATCTAGTACTGTCAACAGAGCTGGACTCCAGTCCAGAGCCAGACCTACCCCCACACTACAACACAACACAAAACAGTTACAACCCCAGCTGGTAGCAAACTGAAGAACCAAAGGGATGCAGCTCAGTTCAGCATCCTACCAAGCCCAAGGCACTGGTACTAAACTTTGTAGGACAGTGGACTAGTTGGAAAAAAGCCACAGAAGGTAACAAAAGCCCATTGTCAGAAGGCTCCAATGCACCGAGTGATCTGCCAGCCACAGAAGGTGAGAGAGATGGTGTTATTTTCAAGCAAGCTGTCCCATCGTGATAGCAGATGACCTTCATCAATCTATTCTTCACCACCTTGTACTGGCTCCTACACAAAGTTTTCCAATGCAGGCTCTCTGTGTCAAATGCCAGGTGGGACAACTGCATGGAGCCAAGCCTTGGGACACGGTATCCCAACCAGAACCCTCTCCTCCCGTTGAGCTACGACGGAAATTACGCACACACACAGAGCACATAAAAGTTACCTGACGGAGCGCGTTCTCTCCGAACACAACGCAGAAGGGAGCTGTAACGCGCTTTTTCAACCCAAAAAGAAGGGGATTTCTTCCCCCCCTACAGGCTCCCAAACAGTAAAAAAAGACCCACATAACGCTACAACAGCCTTCAAGAGAAAGAAGGCTCAAACACGAAGATGCCCTTCAGAGGCTGGAAGAGATGAGCTGAATCACCTCCGAAGCGAGGTGAGGCACCCGCTATTCCAGCAGTTGCGTAGCCAAGTTTGCAGCCGGCTCAGGGCACAGCACAAAGCGCCCAGACCCCCCGCCCCTCGGAAACCGCTTCTCACAGGACATCGGCACGGAGAGCGGAGCGGTTCCCTATGGAAAACACTTGGAAAACCGCATCCCCGAAGGGAAAACCCCCTCGGCCGCGCTGCCCGCCGTCGCTCCCCGAGCGGTGCTGACCACCCCCCACCTCTCGCTCTTCACACACCCCCCCACCCCGGCCTCTAGACACCCGGAGGCAGCGCGGGGGGAGCCGGAGGCGAGCGAGGCCGGGTGCGGGGATGGGGGCCAGCGGGCCCGGCTGCACAAAGGGCGGGCGGGGGCCGGCGGAGCGGCGGCGGGGGCGAAGCGCGCACTTACTTTGTCTATGGTGCCCGGGATGAGGCGGT